>BSXT01001179.1:0-44564 GCA_030267785.1 Phytophthora fragariaefolia
CAGTTGTAGCGTTGGGTTTCTCAAACATTCGGTCAAGTCGGACAATCGACCCGTGTATTCGTGTAGGCATATTATCTTGACGGACCAGCGACGCAGAGGCTCATCATATGCAGACACGATCACATTAAAGACACCGACTGTGAGATCCTGAAGTTCAGGACATGCTATCGACAACGCGTATAGATCGACATCAATCATGTCTGTCATGTCGTCGTTGTCAGCATATATTGTCAATTCGCGAAGACCGCTGGTGACCAATGCCAGCATATTCATCAACACCGTCGAAGTCTCAAGCGTTACATAGCTTATCACCAAACAAGTGGACACGCGTTTCTTTCGGAAACACGGTTGCTCTGGATCAGGAACGAATTCGACGCCTCCACCTAGAATCGACTTACACATTCCGTACCCAGGAACAACAATGCTGATCCATTTACTGTCAGTTGGATCGTAAAGTGCTCGGCAGCGACATCTACTCGGCACAACAAATGTTCCAATGTCGACGTCATTTACCCCACAGAGATGCAGCTCTGTTCCTTCTCCAATGTTGACAAAACCATAGTTATGGCTGTCGCGTTGACCATTTTCCAATATTGGTTGTGGATAGTTTGTCCTTAGTACTGTAGACAGGATCAGCACATTAGCTTTCGTCAATGTTCCTCTCACAATCTCGACTGACGGAATAATGGCCTCGGAAGCTCCGCCGCAAAGTGTGTATGCCAGCCATGACCATCGCCCAGAACCCTCTAAGCCCGTTCCCAATTTGAAAAGGTGTTTCTAGAGGCATCTCTGCAATTGCCGAGCATGTTGCGGTGAAGAGCCTGTCACATACCCACACACACGATATATCCAATCTGCGATATTCCAGTTGAAACGTGTTGGGACTCGTTCTTCCAATCCCTTCGCTCACAGCCCGACCGCAGACCAACGAGTTCAACAACAACCCAGCGTTTATCATAGCTGCTGGCGAATTAATCGTTTCGCCCTCAAGGCTCAGTGAACAATGTTTGCTTCCCGTCACAGCCAATCCCTTTGCCAAATCTAAGACGACTGGGTCGGCCCAATTACGTACCGATGCAATTAGGCAAGTACATGGTCTATCTGATAAACTTGGGGGCTTCGGGGCTGACATCATGGTAGACCAACCTGGGGTAGCGCATGCATGCACGATAGGTGGAACGATAACATTGAATAGACTTCTAAATGAGCTCAACGTATCCGCCGATTTTTCAGGTTTCTGTCGGCCTTCCACCAAACAACGCTGGGAGCGCCATGTCCAGTAAATAGCAGATCCGACACCAAAACAAGACTTACAAGACTCTTTAATTCCCATCGCCTCTAACCGCTGAGCCGCTGCTCGGAAATCAGATGAGTATTGGAATGGGTCATCTGGAAATCCGAGAAAAGCGCCCCACGTGATGAGGTCTTGACCAACAGAAGCTCTGTTTGGCGTCAGTGGTCCCACAAAGTTGAATTGCCAACTTGGGAACACAGTCGCATCGCCTTCTAGTCGTGGAGCTGGTTTCAAAATATGAATGAACCCTTTGAATGCTTGATTGTTGACGAACGACAACAGAGTGAATAGCTCCACGGCCTCTCGAAGTCGCTGCCTCTTTGCATCTTGATTGCTCCAATCGTCTTCTGATAGTGAATGGCCAAGGTGAATTATTTGATTTGCCACAAGATCCGGGCAGGCAAAATCCACTTCGAGAAATGAGCTATCAGGGTTGGTAACCTTTTGAATTAAACTGTCCTGTAATACAGCAAGCCAAGGCTCCAAGAAATCCAACTTGGCTGTCATGGTTTCTCGTCCGTTTTGAAAATACCCAAGGGCATGGGTTTTATATGTATCTGGATTACACCGTACATGCACTTCCATCCTCAACGATCCATCAGAATGAAGCCACATCAGTCGTGACACGTCAAGTGAAATTATTGGATCTGAAAGTTAGCCGACATAGCCGCAATGTATTTTATCGGTTGTAATACGTCGTTTATGGCGCGTTGATAGCTATCGCTTCAACAAAAGGGGGGTGAAGTGCGTACAGTTTGGTAGAGCTGCCGCCGTGGATATGTCATTACCAAGCGCTCGATACTGAAAATCGTCCGACTTCCCGTGCTGGGTCATGTACAACTCATCTTTCAACCTCCTCATCTCGACAAGCTTCGCTATGGTGGCCGCTTGGGCGACGTGGTTGGACGGAAGTGAACTGCGTGGAGCCCGCTGAGATTCAATCTCCAGTTGTGTATGCCCCCAGCTTCGCTCTTGGATGCGATGTGACTAGTTCGACTCCACTTTAACGGTACGTATTCACTTCCCCCGACACTTGATCCAACATTGAAAATCAAAAGCTGCTTCATGAAAGCGTGTCACCTTCGACAGACTGTTGGGGAGTGGAGTACAAGGATTGAATTGCTCGCAACTAAACAATGCGAGCGACTTCTACTGTCCAAGCACCACCGAGAATCTGGCTTGAAGTCTCCCAAGCATGAGAACCACTTAAATCAAAGTTACAATCGCGATCCTAGCCCATGATGGCTACCGGCAGCGCAATAGGCAAACAGAACAGTCCAGGACTCCGATACTGAAAACACAAATGGACAAGTGGCACTTCGTGGGCTCCCAGGACGCCGATCTGCACGACACCGCCCAGACGCGCACGCTGTTCGATCGAGCACGCTCATCCACGTGCTGAGCTACAATGTGACCAAGTCGGATGCTCTGGGTGCTCGACCACTACGACAGCGTGGAGCTACTCAAACTGTTCGAGGATGAATGGGACGAGGTTTCAATCGTAGATGTCGTACGCGAGATCGCTGCAGCGGTGGACTTCAATGGGGAGATTGTATTCTCTAGGTCGTTAGGAAAACTAAATGACTGTAATCCAGCCTCACTCAAAAACAACAACAAAAACAACGTGGAGATTGTGTTCGACACGAGCGAAGCGGACGTCAGTTCTAGATGACGACGAGCAACACCAAGTTGCGTGGATTGCTGCCGGATGTCCACTTCACGTCGATCCGACAGGGTTTGAAGAGAGGCTACGGCGTGGTTTGATTCAACTACGAGAGTGCTCGCAAGTAGTTGGGTGCTGTGAGTTTTGGAAATGGGGAAAGAGGTGGAGCTCGAGAGGAAGTCTATGTAGGCTTTGACTCGAGTTCCACTGTGGTGGTACGGGGAGGGACGCCCCAAGCTTCATACGCAATGCAAACCCGGATCATGTTGCAGTTTACGCATCCGTTGCTGTCCCGATCATCAGCTATTTATTTGGCGTTTGCCTGATCATTGGATACGTATTGAAGAGGAAAACGAAGCAGAATCCACTCAAAATCTTGCATAAGATATTTGCTACTATTCGCCACTCCACTTCATAGTTAATTGCTAAACGTCGAATCCACCGCACACTGCAGAGGCGAGTGTCAACGGCTGGTCGCGTCACCACTGGAAATAACCAGCGATGCCAACAGAAACTGGTAAATGCCAGCTTGTATTCGACTCGTTTAATTGAAGCCACTGTATGCTACTGACCGTTGCGCCGGCGTTGAGGCGAATACGAAGACAATACTCAAAATGTAAGCATCGAAGAGGCAAATCGACTTCGTGGCATAGGACGAACTTGTTACGACACTGAGCACGGCAGTTTTTGACTTGATGGGTAGTTTCTCCTTGGTGAGGGGCAGAAACTCGCCGTTGTGAGCCATCAACTCCTCCACTTCTTGTTTCTTACTCTCTCTGTGTTGCGGGGGTTCCACTGCAGTTATCGGAGAATGATATGTTTCACCTACATCAACGACTTTGTCCTAGTTGATCCCGTCGAAATGGTGCTTTATCAGCTCAGGAAGACACTGCCTTGCTTCGTTGTTACAAGGATTTGAAGTTTAATGGCATTCTTTGCCAGTGGCATTGATTGATGCCGAGAGCTCGGCTAACATTCGGATCAAATCATTTCACTTGATGTGTCAGTCCGACTCGTGTGACTTATTCCGATGGATCGTTGATGGATGGAAGCACAGACGTAATTCAGATAAAGTCCACCTTCCATTGGTAGTTTCAAAACGGACGAGTATCATGACGGTCAAGTTGGAATTCTTGGAGCCTTGGCGTGCTGTATTACACGACAGTCTAACTCAAGAGGTTACCATCCATAGTAGCTCGTTAGTAGAACTGGGTTTTGGCTGCCCGAAGTTTAAGATAAGTCACCATCATATAATTCACCTTCGCCCTACACTACCAGAAGGCGATTGGAGCAATCACGATACAAGAAGGCAGCGACTTCGCGAGGCCATGGAGCTATTCACTCTGTTGTCGTTCGTTAACAATCAAGCATTTCAAGGGTTAATTCAGTTTTCGGAGTCAGCTCCACGACTAGGAGTCTATGCGGCTGTGTACCCAAGTTGGCACTTCGCCTTTGTGGGACCACTGCCACCAAACCGAGCTCCTGTTGGTCAAGGCCACGTCACGTGGGGGGGGGGGTTCTCGGATTTCCGGATGACCCATTTGAGTACTCATCTGACTTCCGAGCAGCGGCTCAGCGATTAGAGGCGATGGGACTTGAAGAAGCCTGCAAGACTTGCATTAATCGTCGTTCTATTTACTGGACTTGCCACCTCCAGCGTTGGGATGTGAGCGGCAGACAGAAACCTGAAAAATCGACGGACACGTTGAACTCATTTAGAAGTTTGTTCAATGTCATCGTTCCACATGTCGTGCTGGCGTGCGCTACTCGCGGTTGGCCATCCATGACGGCAGCCCGGAAGCGACCAAGTTTATCAGATGTACCTTGTGAATCCGTTCGTGCAGTAGCATGGGATTGGGGCCACACAGCCGTCTTAGATTTGGCGAAGGGATTGGCTATGACGGCAACCAAACATGTTGAGCTCATCCTTGGGGGCGAAATGATTAATTCACCAGCAGCTATGATGAACGCTGGGTTTCTGTTGAACACTTTAGTACGCGGTCGGACTGTGTGCGAAGATATTGGAAGAACGAATCCCAGCACGTTTCAACTCGAACATGGCAGATTCGTATTGTCATGTGACCGGGTATGTGATAAGCTCTTCACAGCAACATGTTCAGCAATCGCGGAGCTGCCTACGGATACACCTCTTTCCGAATTGATCATGGGCTTAGAGGGTTCTGGGCGATGGTCATAGCTGGCATACGCACTTTGCGGTGGAGCTTCCGAGGCTGTTATTCCGTCAGTCAAGATTTTGAGAGGACCATTGACGAAATCTGATGTGCATATCATTTCTGCAGTACTACGGAGGAACTACCCGCAACCAATATTGGAAAACGGTCAGAATGACAACCACCAGTATGGTTTTGTCAACATTCCAGAAGGAACCGAGCTGCATTTCTTTGGAGTAAATGATGTCGACATCGAAACATTTGTAGTGCCGAGTAGATGTCGGTGTCGAGCGCCAATATTGGCGCTTTATGCAGACCTATCGGATACGATGCACAAGAATGATGTCGATCTCTACGCGTTGTCGATAGCATGTCCTGAACTTCAGGATCTCACAATCGGTGCCTTCAATGTGGTCGTGTCTGCACATGATGAGCGGTGGCCCATCAAGACGTTATCGCTAGAAAGATACAAGGGTCGATTATCCGAGTTGACCGAATGTTTGCGAAACCCAACGCTACAACTGATCCGGAGCCTTGTCTACATTGAAGTTGTCGCTTGGTGTTACGGAAAGTGGAATAAGCAAGAGGCGATGGAGTTGATAGCCCACCATGGCGAATTTCTGCCCGTCATGATGGAGAAATTCCCCATCAAGTCAAAGCTGCCGTGCTTAGTGTCGTGACAAGTTTATCGAAGTCAATTCGTCATCTTGACGCAAATATATTGAGTCTGATCTTCGTGTCTGCCTCCATTCCAGCCCAACGATCCGTACAATACCGGTATGGGTTGTATTAGAGAGGTTTCGCAAAGCTAAAATTCCTGTTCCAGTCCGAAACCGCAAGACCCCATCGGGATCTGGCAGGAACTGGCAAAGTTAGCTTTCGCAGCAAATTTCAGTCATATTGCAGACGGTGAGGGATGTGATAAATTGAGCCCCAGTAGTTGAGCAAGCTGGCACAGCGAGCGGAACGGGTTGGGACCCACCATACACCCTCCGCCGATGAAAGCGGTGCCGAACGTCTAGTTCATGCGTGCCTTAAGCAGAGAAGAAAATAGGCATTCGCAGCAGCTTTCGCGTCCACTTTTCTTGTTCTGCTCGCGAAGGCTACGGGCAGCCCAGAAGCATCGGTGGCCGCATACTGTGTCTTCTCCGACATCCTGGCACACTGCTTTCTTCCTTTTCAACGACACCCCCCTCATGATGCACGCGCGCATAATATTTTCTTCGTATGACATTGAATACAATTGACTGTAAAAGGATATCCTTTTCTGTCAATTGCCGACACTGTTCCTAGTCGTCACCAGCTTCATATTCTTTTTTTTCAATTCTTGATATGAATGGAGTAGGAATGACATTGCAAAACCTCTCTTGGCTATCTACCAGTCGAGCCTGCTTTTTTTGGTATTACCACACATTAGTGGTAGATTTTCTCTTTTTGATCATACGAAAATGACCTGGCTTTCTGGTTTGGGAATAGCTTTTTCACTTGAAAGTTGTGAGTATCGGAAGTGAGCGGTTGCGAGATTAAGTAGCCGCAGAAACCCGCGTGAGGTGTCCGCGAAGCAGGGCCGCGCGGTATTTGCGAAGGCGGGCCCAGCGCCGAGCATTCCGGCGAACTGACCCATTGCCTTCACTGGAATTAGTTCTTCTACTGCGGGGGTCTGGGGGTGCAACCCCCGTTGAAGTCCTGTTCCTATCTCCTGTTTCTAAACCAAATCAGGTCCGTACACGATCCATTTTGGAGGTAACCATGCGTTAATAACAAAACACCGACAAGAATCCACCGGGGCGAAGCAAAGGCTGCCTGAAGTCCAGTTCACACCAATCTGACAGGGGTTACGAGAGGCTATGGCGTGAGACAAACGTCAAGACTGCTCGCAAGTAGTTGGATGTTGTAAATTTTGGAAATGGGGCAAGAGCTGGCGCTCAAGAGCAAAGCTATCTAGGGTTGTCTCGAGTTCCTTAGTACTCTCTTATGATTGTTCGGGGATGAATGCCTCAAGCTTCATATTCAAAGCAAACCTGGATCGTGTTGCCATTTTTGCATCCATTGTTGCCATCATCATCAGTAATTCCCTTAGTATTCGTTCTCCCACTGGACCGATCGTTGGTTAGGTCTCGAAGAGAAAGCCAAAGCAGATTCCACTAAAGCATGAATAGCATATTTGCTACGGTTCACCACTCCACTTTATAGTTAATTGCTAAACGTCGAATCCACCGCACACTGCGAGCGTCAACGGCTGGCCGCGTCACCGCTGGAAATTACCGGCGATGCCAACAGAAATTGGTAAATGCCAGCTTGTATTCGACTCGTTGAATTACCACCATTGTATGCTACCGACCGTCGGGCTGGCGTTGAGGCGAACACGAAGATGGTACTCAAGATGCAAGTATCGAGGAGGCAAATCGACTTCGTGGCATAGGACGAACTTGTTACGAGACTGAGCACGGCAATTTTTGACTTGATGGTGTTTCTCCTTGGTGACGGGCAAAAACTCGCCATTGTGAGCCATCAACCCCTCCACTTCTTGCTTCTTGTACTCGCCGGGAAACAGAGGGTTCACTTCAATTCTAACAAGGCTCCGGCTCAGTTGTAGCGTTGGGTTTCTCAAACATTTGGTCAAGTCGGACAATAGGCCCGTGTATTCGTGTAGGCGTATCATTTTGACGGGCCAGCGGCGCAGGGGCTCATCATATTCAGACACAATCGCGTTGAAGGTGCGATTGTGAGATTCTGAAGTTTAGGACATGCAATTGATAACGCGTAGAGATCGACATCAATCCTGTGCGTCGTGTCGTCGTTGTCAGCATAAATTGTCAATTTGCGAAGGCCGCTGGTGATCAACGTCAGCGGTCGAAGTCTCAAACGTTACATATACTTCCTCTGGTCGGAAATGATCACCGGAAACATACGTTTTGTCCAATAACTTTGTATTGAAGTAGTATGTTGAAAGAAGTGGATACGCGTTTCTTTCGGAAACACGGTTTCTCTCGATAAGGGATGAATTGGATGCCCCCACCCAGAATCGCCTTACACATTCCGTTAATAGTTGTGGAGAACAGAACTAGGATGCTGAAGATGAAGCACTCCGTAGCTGCTTGGAGTGTGAGGCTAATGTGTTGTGATATTTCAACCGACAACCGATAAAGCTATCAGCACTCTGAACAAAGCTATTCAGATGTGTTCAAGATCAATTCTTTTGGGCATGGTACTGCTGGTGTGTCCTCATTAGGCGTTATCAATCATTTATACCACGCCACCGATCAAAATTTTGAAACTTGCTATGTACTTCAAGTAAGTGATAGCGTTGGGAAGGAAAATGTTGTTTCGATGGGTCCAGATTTAGACTGGCGAATTCGTGTAGCATGAATCCATCCATGAATGGTCGTTTGATCGAAGCATGGGTTTTGCTACCTTGAACGTCAACGGCATCAAGGTGCAAGATATGTTGACATTCATGGAGTTTCATCTAAGGGGGCAGCAGAAATAATCAAACGTCGTTTGTTTCGATCCAAGTACGGCTTCAACAAACATTTTGCTGACTAACTCAACTTTCTTCTGACAAATTTCTCAGCCTTGAAAACATTGTTTCGGATCGGCAACTTTTGACTGCTCAACAATTAAAGTGACCGGGGCCATGACTGTCGCAGCCGGTTCAAGTAGAAATGCAACAACATCATTCGAAAAATACTAACTTTTCATCGCTGGGCATTTTATTATACAGTTCGGAATATTTTTGGTAAAATGGCCATCGTATTCTAAGTACTTGTATAAGCATTTCGTGGAAAGGCTGACGGAGAGGTTTGGCGAGCTCTTGACAAGGATAATGCTCGGACGTTAGAGTAGCCAAAGTCGGAATGCCTTTTAGAACCCTGTCATGGCGTGCAGAGCAGCTCTTGAATATGCGACTGAGTAACGTGTCGAATAGTTAGTGGGGTTACTGCTATTTCAATTATTGACAATCAATTCGAGCACGAAACCAGATTGATCTGACTTCCGTGACTTAACTCGCTGCCAAGTTGCTGCCATAAAGTTCAACGGCCGCCATCAAGTGAAACAACAAGACCCAAAAGTTAGCCGACATCTCTCATGATTTTTTTTTATTAACGCCCACCTTCGCTTTCAGGTGATGCACGCTGCAACGGTGGGGTTGATCATCACACTCCACCCTGATAGCACTTGCCTCATCACCTTACAGCTTGGAGTCGGCCACGACGCGCGACTTCTTCTCCATCTTCTTGGACCACCCCTCCAGCGTTTCCCGAGGCATGACGGGCTTCTTGTAGAGGTAGTGTCCTCCGTCCACGATGAGGACGTCGCCTGAGACAAAGTTGCCCACAGGCGAGACCAAGTACAGCACCGCGGCCGCAATGTCCGTCTTGGCGCCGACGCGCCCCACCGGAATCGTGCTGGCCATGAACTTCTTCCTCTCGTCGGGGCCCACGTCTCCGCCGAGCTTGGCCGTGCCGGTGGTGTCGGCAATGGGGCCGGGGGCCACGCCCGTGACGCGGATGCCGAAGTGCCCCCACTCCAGCGCCAGCGAGCGCGTGATGCTGTCCACCGCCGCCTTGGCGGCCGACGCGTGCACCTGGTACCACGTGGCGGGCCGCTGCAGCGTGGCGGTGATGTTGATGACGCGGCCGTCGCCGCTGCGCTTGAGCGGCTCGAAGGCCGCGCGGCTCATGTTGAAGGTGCCGATGGCGTCGATCTCCATGACCGTGCGGAAGGCGTTGGTCGAGAGCTTGTCGGCCAGCGCGAGGAAGTTGCCGGCCGCCGAGTTCACGAGCACGTCGAGGCCGCCGAAGCGCGCCACCACCTGCGCCACGGCGCCGTCCGCGCTCTCGGCGGAGCGCACGTCGCCGCGCACGTGCATGCAGCTGCTCTCGGGCACGCCGCGCGCGCGCAGGAGCGCCAGCGTCTGCTGCAGCGCGCTCTCGCGGCGCCCCAAGACCGCCACCTTGGCGCCGTACGCGGCCAGCGTGAGCGCGATCTCCTGGCCGATGCCGGAGCCGCCGCCGGTCACGAGCGCCACGCGGCCGGCGCACGCGTCGCGGCGGAACACGCGCTGGATGCTGGCGGCGTCCATGGGGTCAGCGGGGCGGGGGGGGGCAGCGGGGCGGGGGGGGCAGCGACGTGCGTGCTACGGCGCAAATTGACAAGTGACGCTCGACTTCAACGTTGATGCATCGCCACAAACCGGTGCGGATACCGGTTTCAGCTCCACAAGCCTGGGAGAACGAATGCACGGACCGACTTGACTTCCCTGTTCCGAGGCTAGTACTGCTGGAGGCGGACTGTAGAATCTTATAGGAGGAGGGGGGTTGTCACGAGCGACCGGTACTACCGGTCAAAAGGTCTGAGACTTGACCGTCGTCTGGACTGGAGCTCGCCTCGCCTCGTGTAGGGCCTTGTGCGCGTGCCTCCCCCCCTCCCCCCCCCCTGATCGCTGCGACTCACGTGCTGTCTGTCGTGCCACCTTCGTGTACCTAACTGCGCAGCGCAAGAATGAGCGTCGTGGCCGCCTCGCAACCGCAGAAAACCTACGCGCTGGCGGACAAGAAGCCGTTCTTG
This sequence comes from Phytophthora fragariaefolia, assembly GCA_030267785.1. Taxonomy (NCBI): domain Eukaryota; phylum Oomycota; class Peronosporomycetes; order Peronosporales; family Peronosporaceae; genus Phytophthora; species Phytophthora fragariaefolia. The sequence continues at coordinate 10,700 of BSXT01001179.1, forward strand.
AAGCACTTCTACCCCCGGGATGTGGCCATCCTGGCCGTGCGCTCCGCGGCCATGCAGGGCCTGATGGTGTTCAACGCCTTCGTGGCGTCGCTGGACCTGGACGTGTCGGACGACGAGGTCTCGAGCGAGGACGAGTTCGAGGATGTAGACGCCGCCACCGACGACAAGGACGAGTTCGTGGCCCCCTCCATGGAGGAGTTCAGCCTCGCCAGTGTCAAGTCCTTCGGCAAGTCGCTCAGCATCACCACGTACGTGCGCTCGCTCGAGGAGGTCGCGCTGCGCATCTTCCGCCCGCAAGTCGTCAGCAAGTTGATCAAAGGTGAGCGCGTTCGTCGAGTGGAATGGATCTGCAAGGTTGGGCAAGGTAGTTTGAAGGACTTGGTGCTGATGGTGCCCTGCATTGCGTGCTGCTGGGGCTATCTGCAGACATCAGCAAGTCGGCGATGCGCAAATACGCGCGGACGTCGAGTCGCGTGGCGGCGGCAGCGCTCATGGTCAAGACAGGCATGCGTGCCAACGTGCTGAGCCATCTGGCCATCTTCCTGGTGGAGGAGGTACGGCGGCGTGCAATTGATTTCTTTAGTCCTTGCTACCTTGGTGAATGCAGCGTTGGGTTCTGACGCGATGTACTTACCAACGTGGTGCCGTTGACTCGAAACCGAACAGACCCAGCAGATCGTGGTCATTCTGTACCGCCGCTTCGTGTCAAGGAAAGGAGGCAAGAAGTCCAAGAAGAGCCTGCGCTCCATCGAGGAGGGCGTCCAGAGTAGCGGCAGCGACGACGAGGAGGACACGCTCTCAACGTTCGCGTCTGCCACTGGCCGCAACGCCACTCGCTCCGCGCTGGCCGTCATCACGGGCGGCGTCGGCGCGGCTGTGGGCACGGTGGTGCGGCCAGGTATCGGCACGATGATCGGTGGCACGCTGGGCGACACCATCGGCTACGTGCTGTTTTAGACGCAGGGGGGGGACACGGGGCTGAGACTCGCGACGATGAAGCAGAAGACCCAACGACTGAATAATTGCAACATCGATGCTATGCCATTCCAAGCCGCAACAATCCGATTGCGGGTCGCAATCTCGCTCAGGTGGCTTCCGGTTGATCGGCTCCTCTCCATCTGACGCGGCATCAACACCAACCGCTTTTCCGCGGCAGAGTGATCCAACTGCTGCAGCGGCTTGTGCACGCACCTCCACGACGCGTCGACAAAACATCTTTGTAGTCCGCTGGCCAGGAAAGACTTGACGGCCGTTTTCTATACTTGGCCAAACACAACTCGGTCCACCTAAAGAGAGACGGAGCCAACGGTTCTTTTCCGGCATGCTTGTTCCCAGGTCGCACTCAGTATCGCGCGCAGCTTGCGCCGCCGTTCGGTGGAAAGTCACTGCCGCAGGGGTATTCTCGAACGCAGGCTCGCAGGCACGTGCGGAATAAAAGAATGCCAGCTCATAAGCAAAGAGCGCACGCGCCGCCGACGTGAGACTCGAGGCGTCCGCGTGCCCTACACGCGCCCCCCCCCGCCCCCCAAACCGACCGCGGCATGACCACGACGTCGACGATGTACATGGAGACGGTGTCGCTGAATGACGACGCGCCGTCGACGGCGTCCTCGGCCCACGCCTCGACGGCGCTGGACGTGGCCTCGCTCGAGTCGCAGTTCGTGCTCAAGCCGCGCAAGGACGCGCAGACGTCGCCCGAGACCCCCGCGCCCGTGTCGGACAGCGACAGCGACGAGGACGGCAACGGACAGAACAAGGACGTGAACGTGCAGGCCTCGGGCTTCCACCAGTACGCGGACGACTCGGTCGTGGTGGACGTGGACCTCGGCGCTGGAGACAGCAACGGCTTCAGCCAGAACGGCAACCAGCAGCAGCACGCGCTGCCCCCGCTCCGCGTGCTGACGCAGAAGCTGCCCGTGGAGGAGCGGGACTACGTGGACACGACGCTGTTCTCCCCCGAGGTGTCGAGACACGCCATGGAGGTGGCCCACCGCCGTGCCAAAGCGATCGCGAACGAGGTCAAGGAGATGATCGAGCTGGAAGGGGAACTTCCAGGCGCCCCCAAGGCCAAGATGTCCCCCGCCGAAGCGGTGGGCATCATCGGCGGCGCCTTTGCCACCTCCCTGCAACGCGCCAAGAAGCTGGTGAAGCCCGGAACGAAGGAGTATGATCTACTGTCCGGGACATCCCCGTCGGCAGGAATGTCGAAACTGGACGATCTTGATACGGACGGAGACGGTCTGCAGCTGTCGCCTGATGCTACTCTCGGGGACGGTAAGCACTTCCGTACGCCCAAGCTGAGACCCGCGTTGAAGCGGATCTCGGCGTACTCGGCTGCAGCTGCGATTGACGCGGAAAAGAAGGCATCTAGCATTCGGCAACACAAGAAGAAAAATATCCAGTGGCACGAAGATGTGCTTGATGCCGATGAAGAGTTCTACGAAGATGATAGCGACGAGCAGGAGACCCTCTCGCTGATGAACGGAGATGGAGATGCGATCAACAATAGTAACGGCAGCCCCCGGCCCCAGATTCTGAACTACAGTAGCAAGAACGACGGACAGCTCACGCCTCGTAGCAAGAAGAAACGCAAAAAGCTGGTCAGATCCATGATGCGGCGGCTAACCCCTCGCGAGAAGGAGGAGCTGTACCGGCAACGGCCAGACTTGATGATTGTGCCGAACTGGGCGCAAAAGTACCGCGAGGAACTCGCGGGCGACGACTCGACTCGCTGGAATGCGTGGCTGCTCGGCCTTATCTCGGTGCTCGTTGTGCTGCTGCTGGTGTTTGTTATCCTCATCGTGCGGCAGCGCGTCGCCGCATCGACGTAATCAGCCCGGTAGCCGGCCCCCATTAGAGACGAGCGACCACGCTGGGTTTGCTCCCAGTTTTTGCTGCTTTATGTTTGGCTTGTTTGAACCCTATAGCTTCACGCGCGGACACGGAGAGAGGAGCGCACAGCACGCAACTACGAACTCACATTCCATAAAATATTTACTGGGACGTCAACGCGTTGTACATTGATCCCCATTGAGCATCTTGGATGCATCCAAACGTCACAGCAGATCTTTTCCTCCCCGACAGCAGCTACCGACGCAACGAACGCTCGAACTAGCAAGAAACAAGCACGCATTTGTGTATTTCTTGAGAGGGGGGTGAGTTAATCCATCGCCGCGTAGAGGACGTCAACTGCAGCAGCTAAAGGTTGTCGGACGACCAGGAGAAGCGGCCCCACCCAGTCGCAGCCTGAACAGACAGCGACAAGTCGCCGCCTCCTCCCGCCGCTGCCGAGTCGACCGCTCTCGCTGCCACCAGCCTCCAGCCACGCCGCGTCCTTTGCTTCAACCTACGCGCGCGTCCCCGAGAGCGAGCGCGCCTAGTGGTGGCTGTAGTCGAACTTGCCGTTGACGCGCTTCCAGTAGTTGCTCTTCTCCTTGTCCTCCTGGGTGGCGCCACGCGTGGGGAGGATGCCGCAGATCACCCACGCCGCGCTGCAGAGAGAGAGAGAGAGAGCGTTAGGCGAGAGGGGGGGGGGGATCGCAGTGAGTTCGCCACGTACGCTCCGGCGATGAGGAAGGGCTGGAAATAGGAGCGCTTGGACTCGTGCACCAGGAACTTGGTGTACGGCAGCTTGTGCCATCTCACGGCCTTCTTGGCGACGGCGGCGGTCATCGTGGGTCTGGCTCGGGGCTCGGGGGCTTCCGGTCGCGACGGCGCTGGCAGTTGTGGCGAAAGAGAGGCCCAGAACGCTCGACGGGGCGCCTGGCTAATGGATATCCCTTGCTAAATCGATGCAGCGGATTGGACGGGACCTGCAAGATTTCGTATAATCGCACTTAGAAGGACGAGGAGCTTGACCGGCAATGGGACGATGGTGGAGACATAGCTGCCGGGTGAAGGTTCAGCTGCAAGGACTTCCAAGTATTCCGCTACTGCTTGATACAGGGCGGAATGCGATTGAGATTGAACGCTGGATGGAAAGGAAACGTCGCGTGTCATTACTAAACGTCTATTGGATCAAGCGGCGTAGCACTGCAATGCTATTGTTCTTTGTACTTACAACCTCTTGCTCGGTGTCGAGGGATACCATGAGAATGTAGGGCACCTTCTCCATAGCGTCAAAATGAGCCGAAACCTACCTGCAAAGGCAAGCTGCGCATCCCATACCTACTACACAGTAGCTTTCACTCGTCGCCACCACCACCACGCTTCGCCTCCTGCGTCCTCGTCTCTACTCAACCCTGTACCAGTCGTTGCTCTTGCCCCTCCCTGCGCTAATCTGTTCCCGTGACCATGACTAACCGATTAGCCCAGCCCCTGACCTGCAACCTGTTCTCCCATCCCGCCGAATACGAAGAAAAAGAAACCGCGCGGCGACCGCACTCCAAGACACACGACTCGAGTAGCAAACACAGACGCCTGCTGTAAGCCTTTGATTTCACCGGAAGAATAGACGCGCGAGTCCATTACGGATTTAAAGCGGGGTCAGACGGTCACAACGGCTGGCAGTGTCTAGTAGCGGTTCTCGCTAGAGAACAGCTTAGTAGTCCTCGTCGCCGCCGAACATGTCCATGCCGCCGCCAAGGTCCTGCATCATCGACAAGAACACACACACACAAATACACACACATCGGTCAGAACTCTTGTCCCCTCCTCCTGCACTCCCTGCTCCATCCCCCCCGTGTGCGCGCGCCACTTACAGCCTCCTCTTCCTCCACCTTGGCCTTCTCCTCCTCCTTCTCGGCCTCAGCGCCCGCAGCGCCAGCCTCGGCGCCCGGGGCAGCAGCGGCGGCGCCAGCAGCGGCACCGCCCGAGGAGATGAGCTCGATGATCTTGCCCTCCTTGGACAGCAGCGAGGCGAAGAGCGTGGGCCAGTAGGGCTCCACCTCGTTGCCCGAGGCGTGCAGGATGTGCTGGATGGCCTCGGGCGTGATCTCGTGCTCCCCGTCGAAGAGGATCATGGAGGCGTAGGCCACGCACAGTTCGTCGTGCTGCTCCTTGGTGATCGTCGACATTCTTCCCTTCGCTTTCGGCAAATAAATGCCCCGCGGCTGCGTCCGAGCGGCGCGCGGTGCGAGGGGCTCATTGGTTGGCGGCGAGCTGCTGGCGCCTCCGGGCCGCGCTAGGTACGAATCCATGGGCGTTTGGTGTGGCGCGCGCGTGGTCCACGCCGAGCGCGGCGGGGCGCCGTAATTACCCGTTTTTACTGGCGCAACCTTCCCGCCACCTCTCCCGAAACCTGGTGTGCACTACATCAACCCGCATTCCGGGAATTGCAACGCCGCCTAAAAAGTGCGCGCGCGCATTCCCTCTGCACGCCGCGCCGCCGCGAGACAGAGCGAGCGCATGCGCGCCGCCAGCAGCGCGTCCGGCAAGTGGGCGACCCGCGCGGCGGCCGACCCGTTCTCCGGCGCGTCCAGCGACCCGCAGACCGCGCGAAACGGCGCAGAAACGGCCGCGCGGCGCCCCGCCGACGCCGCCGGCGGGAAGGAGAACCGCGTGCCGCCGCGCGGCGGCCGCGCGCCGCACCCGAACGTCGCCCTGGACCGCGGAGACCGACCATCACTCCTGGAGGCGCAGCTGCTGCCCGCGGCGCGCGCGTCGCTGCTGGGGAAGCGCCCGACGGCCGACGATGACGTCGCCGCGTCACCCGACGAGCGCGCGGCGCGCGCGGCGGCGCACTTCGAGCAGCGCGCGCTGGCGCTGCATGACGCGCGCGCGGCCACGCTGCTCGTGCACGACGAGAGCCGCGTGGGGAAGCTGCGCTTCGGCGTCGTGCCGCTGGGCGAGACGCGCAGCCGGCAGCTCACGCTGGAGAACGCCGGCGAGCTCGGCAACGCGCGCGTCCGGTACGACGGCTGCAGCATGGGGCGCCAAGCGCCGCGGTTCCGCTGCGACTTGCACGTGTGCGTGGTGGACGCGCTCAAGGCGGTGACGCTCCGGGTCACGTTCGAGCCGCAGCAGACGGACGTCGGACAGGAGGTCGCGGCCGTGCTCAGGTTCACGGTCAACGACCGGTTGACGCTGCAGTGCAGAGCCACGGGGTCGGCCGCGCCGCGGGTGCCCAGGATCGGGCGGATGCGCGCGTCCAAGTCGGTGGATACGGTGGTACTGGCTTCGAAGAAGCAGGCGCGGCCGCCTGGGATACCAACAGGGCAGCTTGCGGCGTCAGAGCCGAGGAGCACTGCGTTCGCGATTTCTACGGCATTTAGTGGGGGGGGTCGTGAGCCGGAACAGGAGCCTGTGGCCCTCGCGCAAAGACCGAAGACAGGAGGCAAACGCCCCGCGTCCGTGTCGATTGAATTTTCCCCGCCACGGAGTGGGCCGAAAAGGAGAAAAGGCGAATCGCATGCGGGTGCTGTCAAAGCCTTCACGCCGAGGAAAAGCCGCACTGCCAAGCAAGATCCTCCTTCCGCGACGAAGCCTCTCTTAGGGTCATGGTGGAAGCAGCGTCAGGGGGTCTATGACGAGAACTGGGTGGCGAAACAGACCGAAGGATTCACGAAATGGATGAACTACGTGCTATTAGATGGCACCGCGGAACGCCTGAGCGGAACAGATGCATTGGAAGATGGTCAAAGTCAGGCCCCAGGACCAAAGCGCAGGTTTGATTTCTCGTCGCTGCGCGTGCTTGCTCAGAAACGCATGGAGTCCAAGTGGGCGCAAGCCGCTGTAGATTTATATCATTCTCCAAACATGGACGATATTTTGTTCAATTTACAGGACGAGATTGGCAACCAAGGATTGCTTTTTCGCGCAGACCGCCCAGTGTACGCTGACGTTGGATTGCAGGAGGATCTCATCCGCCTTCTCAATAACTACCACCCGGTGTGGCTTTGCTTGGGTCTCTATGCTGTGCTCGGAAGCCAGGTCATGACGCAAGAAAAGTGCTCGCTGCGTGCCATTTTCAGTGTTACCACTGCAAAAGCTACGAATGATGCAAAACAAAACTCGCCGCCGGACAGAAAGATGCCCCGTGTGTTGCGTCGAATCATATTGAAGCACTTGGTCAAGGATTCTCATGTTGCACAAAATTATCGCTTAGTGAAAAATCTCATGACACCGCTCGATGGCTCCACCGCAGACCGAAATGATGGGGGCAACTCCTTCAAGAACACGAAGAAAAATATTAACGGCCGAGAGTACTTTGACTCGCTAACACAGTCTTTTATGCTGAAGTTCTTCATGCTGGTGATCTTTTTGGATCGCGCAATCGAGTATAAGGCAGACAAATTTGCTCACTTCCCCTGCCTCTTTCGGGTTGCACCGATCACTAAACAGAAAGTCTCGAACAGCAGTAACTCCAGTCAGCAAAGAAAACCCAGTGGTACAGGTGACGACGAGCTGTGGGTTAAAAACTCGCAGGTGTTTGTGACAGAATTCTGCCGACTCTTTTTGGCAAGCGAAGGTCGTATCGACAAGCACTTGAAGCAGCTGGGCTATACGCTGAGGCACGAACAAACAGCACTAGATGAAATCGATCTTGAGATCAAGAAATTGGAAACCGATTTGCGCGATGGTGTCCGATTAGCTAAACTGATGGAGACGCTCACCACCCCGGCGTCACAACCTTGTGCAGGCCTCGATGGAGAAATCGTTCCTAAACCAAAGGGTTTGGCGACGTTTTTGCGCGTGCCGGCTCTGTCGCGCTTGCAGAAAGTTCACAATGTCGAGATTTGTTTGCATTACTTGCAAGATAAATGCGGTGCAAGCGTGCTCGATAGCCTGAAGAACGGCAATAGCAAAGGTGGCAAGCACAGATTAGATGGGCGTGTGCGCGTGTCTTCTTCTGGGTTTGCTGGCTTGCGCAGTAAGGTGGATGAGAAACTGGTCGAGGATTTAGCGAAGGACATCGTGAATGGGCACCGTGAAAAAACCCTAGCACTGTTGTGGAAGCTTATCAGTTCTTTTCAGTTGCAATCGCTTGTGGATGCCCAGACTATGAGACAAGAGGTTGCAATTGTTGTGAAGCGTATGAGTTTTCGAGCTAAAGACTTTTTCGATCTCCAGCAGCAAAACTCTCCACTCGATCACAGCGACGAACACGAATGCTACGGGTTGTTACTGGAGTGGTGTCGTGCCGTTTGCGCCAATTATAATGTCGAAGTGCACGACTTCTCAAGGTCCTTTGCTGACGGAAAAGTGCTGTGTTACCTACTTCATTATTATCATCCGATGCTATTGTCAAAATCGGATATACTGGCCACAACAACAGACCCACGCGATGAAAGTCAAATCAGCGAGAAAACCCTGTTGTTGAATGAGCAGAGGCATTTTGCTATCATCAACGATCGCATCAAGCAGCTTGGAGAGATCCCGGTGCTTATGCCACAACAATATAATACGAAGAATCCGCCCGAAGAGAAGATGGTGGTGACATTCGTGTGTTATTTGCAGTCACGCTTAATGGATTCATACAGTGAGATCCATGCTGCCTCGAGGCTGAAGCGCTGGTGGAAGAGCCCGTGGATTCGGTTGAGATTGTATCGCAAGAAGAACATAAATGCGCGCATCCTACAGCGATTCTGGTACACTTCTAGTCAGAAGCGTTTGGCTATTCGTCAGTGCCGTAGACTTTTGCGAGCTGCGCACCTTGTTAAAAGCACTGTTCAAACGTGGGTGATCAGGAAACAGTTTATCCGACTCCGTCAAGCAGTGAAGACCATCCAGCAAGCATTCCGTGCTCGTCAGCAACTGTGTGTTAACGGAGAATCTGTAGGTGCTGTCCTTGTTATTCAGTATCACTGGCGAAAGCAACTGAAATGGAGACGCGCAAGAGAACGACAACTTCAGAAGGCTGTGCAACGGAAGGCTTCGCAACGTGTGCGTGCCAGGGCAAGTTGCGCTATCATCGAGCGAAACTGGCTGCGCCATTTGTCTAGAGAGGGAGCTCGTCTTGTTCGACAGCAAATAATCGCTGATCGGCATGTAGCTGCTATCCGAATCCAGGTTGCATGGCGACAAGGTCAAATGCGTGCACAGCGGGCGCAAGAGTGGCAGCGAATGCATCGTGCGTCTCGAGTCATTCAGCGCGCTTGGTGCGCTTTCCAGCACCGCCGCGAAGAGATTCAGCGAGTGCTTGCTTTGCAACGCTTTGAGCAAATGCTGAAAGAAAAGGAGCTCCAGAAGAGACGAAGCAATCTGAAACACAAGGTAGAAACACGCTCTGCCAAGTGTGTCCAAAAAGCTTTTCGTGCATTTGCGTTGCGGAAGAGAGAGATGGCGGTCACAAAGCTGGCGAGCGTATTCCGTGGTACCAAGCTGAAACTACAATTCCACAAAGAGAAGCGTGCTGCTGTGGTGCTTCAGCGAAATATCCGCGTATGGCATCGGAAACGTCAGCTTTTAGCGCTAACGCGATTCTACAGTATGCTCAAGACGTATCAACTGATGAGAGCAAATGAAGCGCAGCGACGCGCAATGCGTGCCCAGCAATTGAGGTCTAAGGTGGAAATGAGAGCTGCACTCCGCATTCAGATCTTTTACCAAGGCTATCAGTTCAAAAGGAGAAACCTGGAAGCTACAAAGATTCAGAGCTTGGTGCGAGCTAGGATTGCGAGAAACTGGTATTCCCATCTTTGTCAGAGCACTCGTCTGCTTCAGAGGAACGTACGAGTATGGCGACGTCGAGGACAACTCAGGGCACTGCTCATGTTCCAACGCATGCTCTTGCGATATCGCCACATGCAGCGAAAAGAAAGAGAACGAAAAGAACGTATACGTCAGGAGCGACTCCGACGCCTCCAAGCCAGTGTGGAGCACCGTGCAGCGTACCGGATCCAATCAGTGTACCGCTCCTATGCTTCTCACAAGAAGCTGCTTGCAGCTACGCTTATTCAGGCGATTTTCCGTGGATTCAAGGAGAAGCAACAGTATGTTAAATTACATGGAAGTGCTGCTGTAATGCAGCGTGCGATCCGTTCGTGGCTCGCAACCTCAAGGTTTCGGCGAGCTCTTTATATGCACCGTGCCGCTGTAAGCATCCAGAAGTGTGTGCGTGGACATATTTCGCGCCGCCATCGATTTAGCTTCTATGATCTTCAGACTCAGCTTCAACGACTGCGGATGCTGATGTCGTGTTGGCAGATCGAGTTCTGGTTTAGAGACCGCATGGTGCGATACCGGAAAAAGCGCGCACTGGTTATACGGGCTTGCTGGGTCCGGTTCTGTGCTGCAATAGTACAGAAGCGTTCTGTCGATGCGCAGAAGATTGTAAGATGCTGGAGGTCTAGCTGTTTGAGAAGTGTCATCCATGCGCGTATCCAACACAAAGAACACATGCATGCAGCCGCTCAACGGTTACAGGTGTGGTGGCTGGGGCTGTGTTGCCAATGGGCTGAGCGTCAGCGGCGAGCAGAAGAGAGATACCAGCGTGAGATGGAAGCGATGGCGATTACGATGGCAAAGGCGCGTGCGAAGCGCATTATCGGCTTGTGGCTCCGCCAGAAGGTAATAATACCTTACCGGGAACGTAACTTCTACTTTATTGCTGTGCGGAAACTCCAGGCTTGGTGGCGCGGAACCTTAGTTCGCTTGCACCACAGTACGCCAGAAGTAAGGCAGCAACGCAAAAAGCTATCCGCAATGAAGTTGGTTGGAGTGGACCAGCAAACCGGTTCAGTCTCTTCATCGAGTACCCATCTGCAGCAGCTGCGGGTAAAGGCACATGAAGAGAGGAGTGTTCAGGTGGAGCATCCTCAGACGCTGGGTTCACGATTGGATATGGCTCTGCATATGCTTTTGCACGGCAAGCGGCTACAAGATATGTTGTTTGCTAGCCACACCATCGAGGTGTGCACGCGATATTCACGGGAATGCTGTCACAAGTGTGTTCAACTTCAGATTTCGTCCACCATTTTTGCAGCTATTCGTGGATTAAACCGCAGTCGCCCACACGTGGAACTCCTTCACCAGCTCCTGCTTGTGTTGAGGAATCTGACGGTTTATCGACGCTCCTCAGACAAAAGCAAGCTCAAGCGGGTGGTTGCCGATAATGACGCAAAGGATCGGCTTGACGTTGACTTGCGCGCTTTGGACACATTGGTGGACTTGCTGCATATCCATCGTGATATGCACCATGTGTTCACTCTGTCCGCGGATGTTATCACATACTACTTCGGCTTGTTGAAACCCCTCGCTGACAGGAACCCTAATGTCCGAGACAGTTGGAGTGAAGCCGAGAAACGCCTCGGCGGACTGCAAGAACTGCTATCAAGAAAGTTGGCGCTGTACAATGCAACTGCCTCGTTCAGGCGAGTAAACCAGATTCCTGAAAAGAGCGACGGGAACAATCTCATGAGGAAGATGAACCCAAAGACAGCCGTATCCATCATGGAAAAGCTGGTTGTGCAGTTAAAGCGGTAAGCGTATGAACAGTATCATAATTGAGTCAACTAAATATGAGCGTTGCATCAATGAAATCATTACCTTTCAGGTAGTCAATGTCTATCTTGTGACTGCTGTAGACTGTATACTACTACTAGTATCTTTCTCGTCTCATTCCTCATTTCTCCCCGTTTGCACACCATGGACATGACCTGGGTATTCCTCGAGCCTTGGCGTTTGGTTTTGGATGAGTTCTTAATGGATGAAAACAAACCAAGAGGAATCGTATGGGAAGTGGAAGTGTATCTTGAGTGTCCTGGCCACAGTGAAAGGCCGTGGAAGATGCATCAGCTGCCCATGAAGTTTTATATGGATGGAGAAAATAGGCAAGACCCGGAAAAACTGCAACGTCTTCAGGAGGCTATGGAATTGTTCACGATACTGGCGTTCGTGAATAATGATGCGTTCGCGGAGCTTCTGCCCATCAATCTATTCTTTTACACCTTTGTATCACCCTATGACCAAAGAAAGTTTTATCCTGAGTGGGATAAAATCTTGAAAACAATACCGGTAACAACAACTTCATTTAGCTTTACAGTAAATACGGCAATGTTTTTTATTGCCATGTTGTAAACCCCTAGTGTTTCTCGTCTTTGTTATCGTATGCTCTGGTCTCTCCTCGTCAAGATGTTAGGCTACGTGGTCCCCGAGCTCACGTACGAATTACTCCAGTAATTGCTTTTGTTAGGAAATGTAACATCGAGGAAGTATTCGTCAATCGTTCTCGGGGCTATGATTTTTGCTTTTTTCTACGGCAGGATCTATATCGCTATTGTCAACAACAATGAAGTATGCGTCACACAGCTTCCTCAGCGCTCGATCCAAGGCATAGTACCGCATCGTCTTCTGAGCAAACACGACGAGACTATTATCCCTGTCGCGCAACGTTGCTGTTGTAGCATTAGCGTCGGCCACCAGCGAGCAGAATGCAGCGCGGCAGTCGTCGCTCGCATCAACTTCAAGACGTCTATGGACCTTCTCAAGTCTTTCCCATAATAACAGATACCGTAGAAGCACTTCATGACTTGCATTCTCGCCACCATTTAGTTGCGTCAAAAGCTGCTGCGCCGTGGCAATTACTTCGTCAACAGATTCCCATTCCACTGAATCTGCTATCAAGGTGGTCCGGGTATAGCCTGATGGGCTCATCTCCTTCACAGCAGCCAGCCTCGCAAGCTCGTCCACTACTATCGAAATCTTAAGTCGCTTTTTAGGCTCTAGTGCACACATCCGCTTGACCAAGTTCCATTCACGGTCTTCGCAAGTTGCCGGCCGAGACGGTAGTATGCCACGGGAAGCATGATACTTCATTGCTGTGATGTCAACAACACACCAAGGTAAGCACTGATGCCGGTCTTTGCCTGCTTTCACCGCCTCCACAACCCGCAGTGCTTCCACGACGCACATACCCAAAGAATACACATCCGAGGCAAACGTGGGGCGCTGATTATCATCGAGCAAACATTCCGGTGCCACCCAATTCCAGGCCCCCGACACCTGTACCACCGTTTCACTGTTAGCAAGCGAGCTCAGACCAAAATCCGTCACCTTCGCTTTCAAGTCGCTTCCGATGACGATGTTGTTTCCCTTCAGATCACCGTGCACAACCCCACGAGCATGCAGATACTGCACACCTAATGCAGCTTCGTGCAGCTTCGACCACAATTCATCCGGATGCTCTCTCAAATAGCGAACCAAGGTTCCATTGGTGGCGAACTCACAAACGAAGAAAGGTCTCCCAACGTGACAGGCACCAAAGAGTCGTACAACATGAGGATGGCTGAAGCCAAACCAAATGTCGACTTCACGGCGGAACATGGCCAAAGCTTCGGATCGCTTGGCAACGTCTAATTGTGCTTGGCTGGCTGATGGGTCCGCCGACGTACAGAAATCGGATTCCGAGAGGTCAAATGCTGAGAAGGCATTTGCACTACGAGATCCAGGTAACATCACCCGTTTTACTACAACATCGGAGCCCAGCCACTTCACTCGATTCACGCTTCCGAACCCACCTTCACCCACACAATTCCACTCATCAACAACCAATTCATACCACGGAATAAACCACTCGGGTACCAGTTTCAATAAATTGTTACCGTCGAGTTTTGCAGTAATGTCCTCGTACGTCTTCTTCATCGTCTCAAGTTGATCGGGGGTGTACTTCATCGGATGGTTCTCTATCTCTGCTTTTAGGCCCCGGAGAAACGCCGTCCGTTCTTCCGCAGACTTCAAATTGTTCAGCAGGAGAATAGTGTCAGACACCCCCGATACGAACAACGAGGTCTGTTCGCAACGCTGCTTCTCGCGCCCTGCTCCTAACTTGGTTATCTCGATTATCCCTAATGTAGCCAAAAGCGAATTGATGCGCCATTGAAACGCATACAAACTGCTCGTTGGCGAACGCGTTGAGGATAACCGCATAATGCGCGCTTGGTCTGGCGACATTTTCATTAACCGATGAAGATCGGTTAGTACCTCGTAGAACCGGTCGAATAGTATAGCGGGGTGAGTTGATACTTGTACACGTTCATAAATGTTCTTCAGTTGGTCGAATATTCGACAGTACTCTATGTTGTCAGACGTTTTCACCCGCGTTTGTAAATTTATCCACACCTCTTTCAGCTTTCCGCATTCATATTCCTGAAATACAAAGGTGGGTTCTTGTTCTGGTTGAAAACACCCGGAACTTTCTTTGAGTGCTAGACATTCCAGTTCAGCGACGATAGACGATACTCGGCTGCGCTTTTGAGGATTTTGACAGCACATTTGCCAAACTATGCGTGCTGCATCGCTCGAGGGACAGTACGGAGCATAGTATTCATTTATGCCCGGTCTTGGATCCCATTTTTTTGAAAAATAGTCTACCATTTCATCATCAAAATCTCCCCATGGCCTCTTTCCGGTCACCCCTTCTAAAATACACATTCCCAGAGAATACACATCCGACATATTTGATGGTGGATTTCCCTCCAGAACTTCAGGAGCCTGCCACCGCATCGTTCCTTTTAAAATATCTACAGAAACTGGGATTGACTTCTTTACAAGGCCACTCAGATCGAAATTCGATAACTTTGCCTTGCCGTCACTACCGATCAGAATGTTACTGCAACGGAGATTCCCATGAATAATTCCCCGCTCGTGCAAATATTCGAGACCCAATGCTGCCTCGTGTAGATATTTCCACACCTTTGGAGCTGGTGGATGTATCGAAACATCGTAATCAAGTGCATAATTTGACGAATACCGTTTTACGTGCTCCCACAGCGAACCCTGACTGGCGTGCTCGCATACGAAAAACTGAAGACGGGGGCCAACTTCACACGCACCATACATCTTAATAACATTCGGATGGCGGAGTTGCTCCCAGAAGCGTGCTTCACCTTCAAAAGTTCTGTTAGCAGCATCTGATATGAATAATTTCACGACGACATCAGCATCAAGCCATTGTGCCCGGAAGTCTCCCCCAATACCATTTTCTTGGCTGTAAAGTGTTAGCTCGATTTCGGACGGAGAAATAACGCAGCTTGAACTGAGGTCAGAAGGTCTCTCGAATTGGTTTTCAACGGTACTCCTATCACGAGTGTATGACTTGTTTGTAAACGATACGAACGGTGTTAAAATCCGTCGAACATCACCATAGCCTGCGTCGGCTGCAAGTCGGAGTGCAGTTTTTCCGTTTCTGTTCGTAATGTTTATGTCAGCTCGACACTTCACAGTCAGAAATCGAACAATACCTACAAAGCCTTGTTCAGCAGCTCGCATCAACGCCGTGTATCCTTCACCATCGCTCGCATTCACATCCACATGACGTTGTTCCGCCAGATACTTGACGATTTCCTTACGACCGTTCTGTGCGGCCTTCAGCAACGCTGTGCATCCATTTATGTCTTTCACGCTCACGTCCGCGAGATGTTGGTCAGCCAAATACTTGACGATTTCCTTACGACCGTTCTGTGCGGCCTTCAGCAACGCTGTGCATCCATTTATGTCTTTCACGCTCACGTCCGCGTGATGTTGGTCAGCCAAATACTTGACCATATCCATGCGTCCATTCTGTGCGGCCACCAACAGCACTGTGTGTCCATATTTATTTTTCACGTTCACGTTCATGCGATGTCGCGTAGCTAGATACTTGATGATATCCATGTTTCCAATTTGTGCGGCCCACAACAACACCGTGCATCCATTTTTGTCTTTTACGTTCACATCCGCGTCATGTAGCTCAGTCAGATACTTGACCATACCTAGGTGACCATGTTGTGCGGCCCTCAGCAACGCCGTGTATCCATTTTCGTCTTTCATGTTCACATCCGCGTGGTGTTGCTCAGCCAGGTATTGGGCCATATCCAGGTGACCATTTCGTGCGGCCCACATCAACGCCGTGTATCCGTTTTCGTCTTTCACGTTCACATCCGCGTGATGTTGCTCAACCAAATACTTGACCATATCCATATGTCCGTTATGTGCGGCCATCAGCAACATTGTGTGTCCATTTCGGTCTTTCACGCTCACGTCCGCATGATGTCGCTCAGCCAGATACTTCACAATTTCCTGGTGACCATATTGGGCGGCCCTCAGCACCGGTGTGTATCGAGCATTGTCTTTTGCGCTCACATCCACGTGATGCCGCTCAGCCAGATACTTGACGACCTTCAGGTGACCATTTCGTGTTGCAAGCATTAACGCCGTGCATCTTTCATCGCCTGTCGCGCTCACATAGGCACAACATTCTTCGGCCAGGTACTTGACCACTGCCAGTCGACCACTTGCAGCACCTTCTCGGACTCCCTCTTCCACTTCAAGTTCCGACATGTTCTGTGCCAACTCCTGGACCTTCGGGAGGTCGCCCTCCTTCACAGCGTCAGTAAACTGTCTACCCCTCACCACTTCACTTCGTCGGTGAATGCGGGGGTTCTCCTGGGACTGCAGGCCGATAGATAGATCCCTTGTCCGTTTTGGCCAATTGAGGCGCCGCAGGTCCCGGGAAAAACAAGTCGGGAATGTCAGCGCTGAAAAAACATGACCATCTTGAAGTTAATACTACGTAGTAGAAGGTATATGTATGGAGCTTCGCTGCGGTGTCAGCACCGCCTTGGAGACAACGCGCAGTATTTTAGTGCAGTACTTCAATATTAAATAGCTGCCCGAATTCTTAGGTGCAGTCTGTTCTCGGGTCTCGACGCGAGCTTGCAACCTGCTTACCAGGTTGTAATACAAGGTGTACTACAAGGTGTGGTATTACAACCTGGTAAGCACATCGCAAGTTCGCGTCGGGATCCTTGTGCAAATTGCACCGCAGTAGGATATGAGCTAAGAATTGGGGCAGTAGTAATACATTGAGCGATTGTTTGATCTACTGCTCATTCCCGAAATGCTACGGAGATATCCTACATCAATTCCAAGCAGCATTCACTCAGGCGATGCTATCGTGCATCGTGAGTCAGTTACTCGAGTGCAGATGGCAATCCCACAGGAAAACTCGATACCTCGTGCCCTACTGTTCCTCAGCATCCCCCACACTTCGCAGCCACTGCCACGCTCATCACCGCAGCATACCGCACCACCTCCAAGACCACGCAGCATTGTACACAAATTATAGCCATTGCATTCACACTTAAGGTCTGCCACTTGTCCCTCGACAAGCATCAAGGAAGAAGAAGAAAAAAAAACCACTGGAAGAAAAAAAAACTCCCCGCCTTGCTCAGCTGTAGCTCACCATAGGCCTGCAGCACAGCAGCAACACACACACACAGTAACACACACACATCAGTCCCCTCGCTCTCCCTGCAGCTGCACGACACCGGCGCACGCACTTGTCCAGCAGACTCTGGCGCTCGCCCGCCGTGGACTCCCCCCGCGCCAAATCGTCGCGCGCGGCCCCGCGCGTCTCCTTCCAGTACACGGCCGAGGACACGAGGAACAGCGTGGCGTACAGCGCGGCGGACTCGAAGATGGGCGCGGGGCTCGCCACGCTCTTGCTCAGCTTGAGATACTGCGGCTGCACGTGCACCAGCAGCCCCACGAGCGCGAGGAACACGCAGCCGCTCAGCGACAGCAGCGCGCACGTAAGCGCCCAGAAAACGTTGTCGGCCATGGCGTCGCGGGTCCAGGGGGGGGCGGTCGGGGAGTGCCCACGTCCAGCAGCTCCGCTCCGGAATCAGATTGTGGAATAGAATGCTGCAGGTACTGATACATGGTAATGAGGATATTTGCTGCGACGTTTTCTATAGCTTCGCGCGGATTGGCGGAATGGACGGTGGTGGAGCGAGGTGATTGGCGGAAACGCTGTGTCCCGGATAAAGTGCGTGGTTCTGCGGCGGTATGCGTGTCAAGTGGGATGTCCAGTGACTGGGCGCCGCGGAAAGATCCGACGCTCTTTTTTGCGGGACGGAGACTGGGCCACTTCAACGTGGAGCGGGGAGTGATACGGCGCGACTTGGCTGAGTTCCTGGAACCCTGGCGAGAGGTCTTGAGCGACCATTTGGTGCAACGCTCTTTCGGCGATGCTCAACCAGATCTGGAGACGACGTTTTTTGTATCAGACTCAGGGATGCACCGGACAATTCGCCTCGCGCTTTCAAGAGATGGAAAGGCTCGGCAACAGCTCCGAGAAGCCATTGAACTATTCACGCTGCTGTCGCTTGTGGACAACAAAGCATTCAGAGAGGCTGCTGCTTCGTTGATGGAGACCCATCAACCGCAAGCCCACGATATTGTCACTCCCCAGTGGAATATCGAACAAATCATTGCACATTCACGAAATAGTTCCGTTGTAGGGCAGACTCAAGTGGCGTGGGGGCTTTGCCTTGGATTTCCTGGTGATCCGCGGGTTTTTTCATCTGAGTTTCGAGCGGCGGTTAAGAAATTAAAGGCGATGAGAATCGAAAGGTCTATTTAATAGTGAATTTCACGCGTTGGGTACTCCTGTGATGTACTGGACGTGTATGTCTCAATGTGTTTGGGCTCATGGTAGTCAAAAAGCTGAAAATTTGATCGATCCTTGTGACCCATCTATGGCTCTCCTTTGAGAGCTATTCGGTGCCATTGTTCCGCCTATTGCGCAGTTGTGTGCTACAGGCGAATACATTTCTCCAACTGCTAACTCACCTCGTTCAACTAGATCATGTGCGGCCGTGACTGTATGGATCACGAATTGGGCTGATCCAGCGATTTCAGAATTTGCGATAGCATCGGCTCGGACCGCAGCTTCAACGTTTTCGCTATATCTCGGAACTAAACCGATAGCATCGCAACAAGCCCTGTTAAATGCTGGATTTTTGTTGAGCATGTTGATCTGTGGTCGCTGTGTGGCCAGGAGAAAAATGCACGATATGATTCGACTTCAGTATGGCAGATTAGACTTGTATATGGTGGAATTCGACAAAAACTTCATTGCAACCTTCTCGGCAGTCGCGGATGTATCTGTGGAGGCGCATCTGGACTCGTTTCGTTTGAGTTTGAAGAACTCAACCCAATGGTCATGGATGATTTACGCGCTTTGCTGCGGGGATTCTGGCATTGTCATACCGTTCGTGAAACTGCCATATAGTAGATTGACGAAGGCCGATATGCAGGTCATTGCTGCAGTTCTGCAGACCAACTTTCCGCAACCAATATTTTGGTCGAAAAGAGAGCCACCAGTACGGTTTTGTCGACATTCGAGAAGGAACTGAGCTGAACCTATGTGGAGAAATGACGGCACTGATAGTAATTTTGTGGTGTCGAGTGCATTTCGCTGCCGAGCCCTTTACGACCCAGCAAAAGATGACGAAATGATACATGTCACCGTTCCTGGATACGGGCCTTGCACGGCAAAGCTTGGTGAGAGTATTCGATTCACCCCTGACCCGAGCAAATCAGGGTTCCGAACCAAACGATTGTGGGGCTCACTATCGATAACAAATTCCGCGATTGAGAACCCTGCGGTTTTGATGGATTTGTTGACGCTAGTCACCAGAGGCCTCCGGAAATTATCGCTTAGGTGTCACAAATTTGATTCAGTTAGACCTCTCCGCGCTATCCTTTGTATGCCCAGATCTCGAATATCTCTTCGCCAGCAGCTTCGTCGTGGTCGTGTCTGATTATAACGAGTCTCTGCGCCGCTGGCCCATCCAGGAAATAGATCTACATGAATGTCCGGATTCGTTGGCACTCTAGGCTGGATGCTTGAGAAACCCCGCGCTTCGAATGACACGCGAACTTGTCCGTCTTGACGTAAAACCACACCCAATGGAAGGCTCCAAGGTGGACGACTTAAGTGAGTTGCTGGCACACAATGGCGAGTTTTTGCCTGTCACGAAGGAGAAATTACCTATCAACTCGAAGGTTGCCGTGCTGAGTGTCGTCGCAAGCACGTCCAGTCGCATCAAGTCAATTTCGCCTCCTTGATGCATTCGTCCTGGGCCTCATCTTCGTATTCGCCTCAACGCCGGCGCAACGATCAGTCGGAAGGGCTTGTACAGATAGATTTTAGCTGGTAGAAAACTTTCTACACGCGTTAGAGGGTAAACGCAATGATAAACGTATCCACTTCAACTTCTATACCCGTCACTCTCTCGGGGGGGGGGGGGTACATTCTGTATCCCCGTCACGACCCCGTCCAAAAAAATCATCCAATAGGAGCCAGTTGAAGCCAGCCGCATTTCGCCCAATCGCGTCGCTTCTCGGCCTCATTCCGCAATTTGCCACGTCCCAAGCGCAACGTGTCCGAGCCGAGTGCGCACTCGACGCCATGTACGACTTCTGCCTCACGATCCCGGTGCGTCCCGCGGCCCCTCGCGCCCGCCGCGCACACCGTCGCGTGCGCCTGCGTCTGCTCTCTCTCCCCATGTCGCTCTCGCCCGCCAACTCGCTCTAACTCGCGCGCTGTGGGCCGTTCTGTGCGTTCCGGTGGTGCGGCTGCAGTACGGCATGCTGCTGGGCCTGGGCGGCCTCGTGGGCTTCGTGAGCTCCGGCAGCACCACGTCGCTGCTGGCCGGCGGGCTCTCGGGCGCCTTCCTGAGCTTCGTGGGCTACTGCAGCTACAACGAGTATACGCAGAGCCCCGTGACGTCCAAGCTCTGGCCCGCCGTGTCGCTGGCCGTGTCGGCGCCGCTCACGGTCGTCATGGGCAACCGCTACAGCGCCACGGGCGCCTTCTTCCCAGCGGGGCTCGTGGCCGCCTACAGCGCCGGCATGTCCGTCTTCTACGTCTGGCTGCTCGCCAGGAAGAGCAAGCCGCAGTACAAGAAGAAGGCGTAAGGGAGGAGCAGGTCGGCGTGCACTGCTACCACTAACAGCGCCCGTGCAGGGTGGGAGGGGGTGCTCCAGTCAATACAGAATCGCTGATCCAGAACGAGTGTGGGGCAGGAGGTTGGGCTGTTGATGTGTGCTGCTCATGCTGAGGCTGAGGAGTGCTGGACGTCCTGCTCTGTTGCTAGAGGCCTACGTGCTATTGATTATTCAAGCTGGGCTAGGGGTCGACATGTAGTTGGCAAGAGCGTCTTAGTAGAGCAGGACGTTACGGGAAGACGGAAGCTGCCGAGACCGGCGGGCAAGAGCGGAGGCGCTGGGTATGGAGTCGCTGGAGCTGCCTTCGTCGCTGGAGCTGGCGCTAGCCTTGGCGGCCTTGTACTGCTGTGCAAAGGATACAATGCCGCGCACAGCATTCGCAAGCCACTCCCGGTGCAGAGCACTAGCCACCTGCAGATCCAGTGAACGGGACGGTGTCACGAGGGACAGACACGAGTCCGGGTCAATCGCCACAGCAGCTGCGGCCTTCTTGTTGCCGCGGCCAAAAGTGCCCCCACCACCATTGCTGAGTCTTGACGCATCAGGCACTTCGATGACTTCGATCTCATCGACCGCAAGATATTCAACGCTACGCTCGCCGTGCTTACGTCTCCAGCGAAGTTGAAGCGGTGAGGTCGGGTCGTACAACAGACGTGAGGCATGCGGTCGACCGCGCCGTCCAAACTTGGTCACGAGAGTGTCGTTCACAACGCTCGTGGCCAGAGTCAATGTAACTGTGAGTCGCTGTTTATGCGCGGTAAGTGCGCGGTGTTGCTTAGCCCGAGAACCAATTTCACGTTGCACTTGAATACCAAGAGCATTGAGCTGCGGGTACAACTCTTCCTTTGAGACCTCTTTTGCTGTATACCTCGACAAAAGCGAGCGCAAATGTGCCTTGGCCCATGGCAGCTCGTGCATCATTGACTTGACGTAACGCAGCTGTCTTAGCATGATGCCATGCTGTGCTGGGCCAAGCTCCATCAAATTTGCAGCGCTCATGAAAGGAACTCGAATGCACCGATCATTCCAATGCCAGACTACAAAACGAACAGGCTTCTTGGCAATCACAAGCTCCGGGACACCATCACTTGTACGCTCACGAACACTTATAACCATTTGTGTCTGCGCAGCAGACACCGGTGAAGCTGGAGAGCTTGCAGAGGAAGGCCTAGGAGAACCAGATGAGGTTTTCTTAGGAGAGGCCTGGACCTTCTTCATATTGTTAAAGGCAAGAATTTGGTTTTTCGTGGCTGAAAAACTTTTACTGTTACGGCGACTGGTCTGCACACTTGTTGAGGCAATATGACAAGCACTTGTTGACTTTCGGCGCACTGCCCACAACTGTTTTGTCTGCCTTGTAGCACTAGGTGATGCCGCCTTTCCCGTCTCAGAGAGTGAAACCAAAGGGATGGAGCCAAAACCAGCAAGTGCAGTACTCTTGAGTGGGCTCCGCTTCATCGAGAATGATTTTCGCCTCAATGGCACTGTTCCAGTAATTTTTGAATTCGGGCTGAATCGTCTATAGCTATTGCGCATCCCCGGGCTCAAAGCTGAACTTGTGTTGGCTTCTTCATCTTCGAGCAGTTGCAGTAATTCCTTTTCGGGGAACTGAAATTTTTGCCGCGAGCTCCTTCCTGCTATCTTAGAGGCCAATTTGCTTTTGGCAACGGTGTCCGGCGGAGTGTCAGAGTCGCTACTATAACTTCCGTCACTTCCACGAGGAAGCTGCGGTACCTGAACGCCTTTAACTATGATGTTAGCGGTCAAAATCGGGAGAAGTACGCGTAAACGAGATGTGGTCGAGGGTGCTGCACACATCTTCGAGTGCTTGACTGGCACATCCTCCTCTTCAATCTCCGTGTCGTCACGATGCGAGCTCGTATCTCGGTCCTCGTCGTGCTTCGCTCCATTATCATCACTTTCGTCTTCAGCTTGGTTAGATTCAGGTTCTAGGATGTCCTCTGTGATTCTGTAGCCGATATCCTCATCGTCGTCGTTCAACAAGCCATCAACATCAATTGTTGCTTCTCCCATCCTGCCACACAAATCGGCATCGTCAACTCCGTGCTGATGCGCTTCCTCGTCCTCCACATGCTCGCTATTCTCCTGGTGGTTGTAAGGATGGGGACGTTCATGTTCATCATGCTCGGGGACTTCGTGCTTGTCACCTCTTGCTACACATTGCTGAACGAGGTATACAAGCTGATGGACCTGGGGGCTATACATGTCAACAAAGAATTGTCAGACTGCGCAGCCCTCCAGTGGTGGTGATAAGCACGAGGTCTTTCGTTCGTACTCCTTGGGGTAGTTGCGTCCAAGCTCCTGCACCTGCATCAACATGTCAGCCCAGACATTCGCATGTTGGAAGCAATCTGAGCTATACGCTGAGGCCTTTTTTGCCTGCTCGATCTTTGCGTGCATCAACAATTCTGTGAGCGCCTCACGTCGTTCATACTTAGGACATCGAACAAGCGCGTCTTCTATAGCATCGATAGCCTGTTGAACAACATCGATACAATCTGCGGTGAAGCCTAAGGTAGAAGTCGACGAGGTAATAGCCTTCTCCTGTTGATAATTTCCCGTTTCAATTGGGCGAGGGGCGCGACTTGACTCCATCTTGGCTAGCGAAGATAATGCAAGCAGAGTCTCGTCATCGCTTTCGAGTCCGTCGCTGTCGTATGCTGGTATCTGAGTCTTTCCCGGTGCTGGAGGCGAGGTTGGCCCGCTTCGGAGCCCCGCGCGAGATGGCGGGCTGCAGGTGGTGGGATTGTTACTCGCCATGCCGAACAAGTGCAAACGAGTGCGACGGGCGAGCAAGGCGCGAAATGAAGAATTGAAGCTACCGGGCAAGCGCTCGTTTCAAATGCGACGCTGTGCCCAGTCTAATCCGAGTGCGGCGCCCGGATGAACTCACGGGGTTGATGGATGACTGCTGCTCTGATGCCTGGAGCCATCGAAGAGCACATTCCCATCCAGCGCATAACTGCTTCCGGCAGGGCGAGTGAAGACACCCCGAAGCATCATGCGACGAAGTGTTCCAGGCACAGCAAAGACTGGCTGGGTATAAATACACAGCAGCGGACTGGAGCTGGAAGCACGGGGCGAAGCTCGGCAGCCCAGCAAACGGCAAACGGCCCCACTGCTTTTAGCCGACCCCAAGCCGAGATCCAGCACTGAGCTTCGCATACACCGACTGCAGTGCAGCATCAGCGAACAGTTACAGAGGTTGAAGTTGGTGTAGCCATTTCTCACCGAACACGTACCCACTGACCACTCGACTGCACCGCTGCAACATGCTGAGAGACGTCGAGGTCAACTCGGCCTTCATTATTGTTTTTTGTGTGTGTGTGTGTGTGTGATCAATCTATATAGTACGACGCTCCTGGCGCCCAGCAAGATACGAGTCGAACTGGTTCAGGAGATGCGGGGGCGCAGTCGCGCGCACCCGCGTGCTTCGCTGCCTAACCAGACCACCGCCAACCAACTGCCGAGTCGGGCAGCTAGTTGGCCGGCGCCTTTTTCTTCTTGGGGCCGCGCGGCAGCTGCACGCCCAGCGCGCGGTTGAGCTTGGAGATGATTTGGCCGTTGGGGATGGCGCGGCCGGACTCGTAGTCGGCGATGACCTGCGGCTTCTCGTTGATGAGCGTGCCCAGCTGCTTCTGGTTCATCTTCTTGGCCATGCGCGCCTTCATGAGCGCCTGCGAGAGGCTGCGGTCCACCGCATCGTGCTTGAAGTTGTCCGTGTCCTCCTCGAGCTTGCGCATGTTGACGTTGGCGGCGCTGTGCGCGCCCTTGTTGGTGCCGGCGTTGTCTGTCACAATTAATAAAACCCCGTCAGATGGGTGGGTCTGTTTTCGTAATCACCCACCCATCCCACGCGGAGTAGGGGTGGGAGGGGATACACTATTAAATAAGAGAATCCAAACGTACGCTTGGCCTCCGTGACGACCGTGCCCGCACGGCGCGCGCTGTTGAGGGCCTGCTGCTTGGCGGCGCCGCGGGGCGGCGCGCGGCTGCCCCAGCCGGCCGTGTCCCAGTCCTGTCCCTGCGAGAATCCGCTCGACTTGCTCATGGTGTCGCTCTGCGCCGCGTGGGTCTTTCCGCCTTGTGCTGCTTGCGTGGCTCGCGGGGTTTTAAGAAGTGAGGCCAGGCGGTTACGTACCCCCCCCCCCCCGTCGTTTGGACGCCGTTCGAGAAGGTTTTGGCACATGTCGCAGACAAGGACGCCCCCATAGTGAAAGCGAGTGAGTGTTCGGTGGTGTGCGCCACGCCACATTGGTGTGCGCGTCGTGTGCGACCAGCACTCACTCGTGTGGAATCCGGCAGACCCCAAGGAAGCAGCAGAGCAGAGCAGAGCACATGGTCAAGACGGCGGGCCCCGACCTGAAGCGCTACATGGACAAGCGGCTGAGCCTCAAGCTCAACGGCAACCGCAAGGTGTCGGGCGTGCTGCGCGGCTTCGACCAGTTCATGAACGTCACGCTGGACGAGACGGTGGAGGAGGTCTCGGCCACCGAGTCCAACCGCATCGGCATGGTGGTGGGTGGTTGTTGTTTTGTGGGTGGTTTTTTTTAATTCGTGGGTGGGTGGGTGGCTGACGCTGCTGCGTTGCTGGGTGGCACAGGTGATCCGAGGCAACAGCATCGTGCAGTTCGAGTGTCTGGAGCGGATCTAGGCGACGGATCGAGACGCATCAGCGCTATGACGCACAGTATACGCCGCTGCTTTGGCCTCGTGCCTACGAGTCGAGTTGATCGATGTGGCACTTGGTGGCGGTCGTGGTGTGCTGGCAGAATCGACGACGACACCGGACGGACTTTGGGGGTCGAGATGCCACATCTCTCCGCTGCAGTAGACACTCGTCACACAGGAACAGCAGCAGCGAGCAGCTCGACGCAACATGCAAAACGTGGACGTGCTTTTTCTCCTGCTTTTTTCCCAGTGAAGTTACAATAATCTACTTTGGAGGCTAAGCGCGTCTCTAGTAGCGCCCACGGCCGCGACCGCCACCGCGTCCCCCGCGAGCGCCGCCGCGTCCACCGAAGCCGCCTCGACCGCCGAAGCCGCCGCGGCCTCCACCGCGGCCCGCGAAGCCGCCACGACCTCCGCCGCGACCGCCGCCACGTCCGCCGCGAGCGCCGCCGCGACCTCCGCCGCGGCCGCCAGCACCCGCCGGCTTCTTGCCGGGCTTCTCCGTGAAGCGGCTGAGCGGCAGCAGCTTGTCGGGCGCGATGAAGACCTTGTCGCCCGGCTGGAAGGACGAGGCCGACACGCCCGCGTCGGGCTTGACCGTGAACATGACCTCGTTGATGGAGCCCAGGATCTCGTCCACCTTGCCGATGCGCGTCTTGTTCTCGAGGAACGCGCCGGCGTTGAAGTACGGCACCTTGTCGTTCGTGCTCTTGTACACCATCTCGTTCTCGCACGCGTGCATGAAGGCGCCCAGCTCTGTCCACCCAACCAGTCCGTTAGCCACCCACCCCGCCACCCACTGCGTGTCATCGGCTCCACGCACCCACGACGAAGGCCGGCGGGCCCTCGGGCTCGCGGAAGCCGCCGCGTCCTCCTCCGCGACCTCCTCCGCGACCTCCTCCGCGTGCTCCTCCGCGAGCGCCTCCGCGTCCTCCCCGAAACGACATGATCTCGCTGGCTGCTCGGGTGCTGCGCCGCCGGACTGCAATTGACCCGCGGGGTGCGGCGGCGAGCTCCGGTCAGCCAACCGATGGCTGGCGCGCGATTGGACCGATTTTCAGCCAATGGTGGGGAGGGAGGGAAGGCTGCACGGCGATTGGACGTTAATACGGAGGCATCCGCTATCGAGGGTCGTTCCGACAGGTATCGTGAAATTCGTGACAATAACAGCTCCGCGGCTTTGCGACGCCGTCGGCATGTTGCTGCCTCCTCTTGCCTTCTGGAAGTGCGAGGCAAAGCGTTGGATGCGCTCCTGCGCAACCGTTACTCGAAGGAGAAACATGTCAAGCATAGCCTCCAGTATACGCAGCTTTCATGCAAGGCAGCTCGACACATGCATTCCGATTCGTTCAGTGCGATTGCTTTCTAAGATTCTCATTGGTGTTTGGAAATGAGTTGTGGGGGGAAATGTGTAGCGCACAATTGGAACATCGCATTCAATTGCAGTACTTCAATTTTGACACAGGGGTTCCATTGATGTAGCTTTGTGCTTTCTAGGTGGTGTCAGACTCGACCACAAGTTTGTCTGTTTCATATCTTCGATGAAATCGCGTAGGGACCCCCATCACATCAAATTCCTTTTACGCGTGTTGGCAAATGCTTCTTATCCAGTTCCGATTTTGTTTTCTCATGACGTTCTTCACCCCGCATGGATCCGCTTGGACCTGTACCACCAACTTTCCCTCAGCCACGATAAGGTTTTGCTATTTAACGCTACTTGAAGTATTATGGTTTCGTTTCTTTCGAATTTCGTCTTGTGCTGAAACGTCAGTATGGCATCCTTTGGCTCGATTTAGCTCATGCAGAATAGGACGAGCTCAAATCGCTTTTTAACCACAAAACAGTCGAGCCCTAAGCGCTAATACATAACAGGTGAGCATAATTGCTCATTATAAATAACTGATTAATACTTCGAAGTATATATAATAATAAGACAAAGATTATTTGCAATAGTAACAAATAAACAAAACAAATATTAATACTTCAAATATTATATTATTTGCTTTGGAAAAGCCGATTTGATCATGCCAACAGCTGGGATAATATTAAAATACCGGTAACAAGTGGTACTTCGAAGTAATACCTAATTCCAACGATAAATTTTGTCATGAGTGTACTGGTTTTGGGAAAGCTACTTCTTTTGGGACGGACCACCAAATCGGTACTTCTTTTCGAAAAGCTCTTGATAACTCCAAAAAGATGATTTAGAAAAGTTAACAGCTTATGAATGTGGATTTAATCCTTATGATGATGCTAGAAAAGATTTAATCCTTATGATGATGCTAGAAAAGTTTTTGGGGTGTTAGTCCCATTTTTCGCCCATTATTATTTTTTTCTTTAAGGAATATTTAAAGCTTGTTTAACATTTCAGTAAATCTAACCCCTCTATTTAATTGTTGTTGAGTTGTTGCATCTAAATCTGCGCTTCGCAAGCAAGCAGCACACTGTGAAGTAGCTACAATGCATAAACAGAAAATATATTGCAGTATATTGTGCTATCGTTTACTGGAACGCGAGGACTGCCACAAAAGTGAGCACTACGATTCGCCCAAAAATTGATCGTTGCGTAGAAGCAGAAGATTCCTCGGTAACTGGTTTAGTTGGAGATGTATCGTCGGCTGTGTTTGGTATGCTGTCACTGGATGAAGGGTCGTTGGTATTTCCATCCGACATTGATCTTTCTCCAGATACTGTTGCCCCTAGCTGATCAGCACTAGAGGTCGTGGTGTCTAGATCGCTTGAGCCAGCCGAGCTTTGGGGTGTGTCCTCCGAACTGGACTGAAAGCCTGACGTGGTGTCGTCAAGCGAATAATCGAAATTGATTTCGCAATATGTATACGTGCCATGGTCTGTGACCTCATCGTCTGGAGTACAAGACGAGTACATTGTGCTAATATCAGACTGCACGTCGTAGCAAGTATCATCTGAGTACTTAAGTTGAATGGACCCCCAGATCGCATTGTTTGTGCAGGCAATCACGGAAAAGTCGTCAGGGAAAGTGATGCAATCACAATAATCTTCAGTAGCCACAATATACGAAATCGTCGTGAGATTGGGAGCATCGTCAAAACCAGCCGCTGTAAAGCTGAAGTCCCGTGGGGTCTCATGTGAGGTGCTGTTGTTGTCGTCGGCAAGCATAATTGAAGGGTTTGGCCGTCTTTTTAGCGTGTTCGAATGGAGGCGCCGCAAATCTGCCACCTTAAACGTGTTTTCCGCCCCAGGTCCAGTGAAAGCCTTTCTACCGTTGTTGTTATTGTTATTGGCGTAGATATTGAGCTTCGTCAAGCCACGATTCGTTTGAATGTTCATTATGACCGGCCTGCCGAAAAACATTCCGAGGTCGATAGGTAACTGTGAGGAAAAGGGCGAAAAGATAAATGACAACAAGGGGGATGGCCCTGTCGAAATCGGCGATGCTGTTCGCCCTCCATGCTTCCGAGTGATAATAGGTTGGTCCATCAATTTAATCGAAGATTTCAATCACCCGGAAAGGCGCTACCAATAACCTAACGTTCACAAGATAATGATACTACATGTAATATCTTGATGATAAGGGCTCCCACATCCGAACTGAACTGATTCCTGCCTGAATTTACGGATAGTAGTAGGGGTCGGCATTTATTATCGTCTGACTGCACCACGTGCATTCTGACAACTGCACCCTAGAATCAAGATGTCACCCAAGCGAAATCACTTGCGGTTATTGTTCCCCGCACTCGTTGGGGTGGGCATGGGTACCCGTTTTGTGGACGAGCTCTATTCAAAATTGGTCTCATAACCGGCAACTTTCAGGTATACCCGATCTCGGCTGTTCTCCAACAATATAAATCTAACCGGACAGCGCAGCACTGCACTCAACCAGTCTTGAAGATACGATGACTACGGCAATTATCAATCGATGTCTCGCCAGCGCTGGTGTCACAGCCAAACGCCTAGTGCTCCGCGCAGTCTCTTCAGCCAAATACTTCGTGATAAGCATGATTAGCAGAACTGGCACAACTTCGACAAGGGAGCTATTTGAAGTCTTAGTTCGCGGAGGCGATGCAGAAGATGTTCGACGGCTTTTAGGCGCAGGTGCTAATGTATCTGCAACGAACACTGCCGGATTTACTGCCCTGCATTCTGCCGCTCTGCGGGGTTATCACAACATTGTAAGCCTTTTACTGGCTCATGGAGCCCATGTAAACACAAGAACGTCTGCAGGTTCATCAGCCCTAAAGGTGGCAGCAACTATGGGTCATCTACGAGTGGTATTAGCATTGCTAGCGGCCGGCGCAGACGTGGACCTGCCCGGGAACGATGGATACACACCGATCGCTGCGGCAGTAGAGAATGACCACATAAATATTGTTATGCTTCTTATACAGCACGATGCCCTCCTTGATATTTCTCAAGACGACGGCACCACTGCGTTGAGCATGGCCTGTGAAAACGGGCTCGAGGAAATTGCGAAAATTCTCATTCTTGCTGAGGCAAATATGAATCTGACAGACAACGCTGGGTGGACTCCTCTGATACATGCTGCGCGGAATGGACACAGCAAGATCGTCCGCCTTCTTCTGCAAAATGACGCAGATGTTAACGCTAAGGGCCCCCAGCAAGCAACAGCCTTGCGAATTGCGGCCCAATTTGGCCACTTTGATGTCGTGCAAGTGTTAGTCACGGGTGGAGCATCACTTGATGACCAAGACGATGACGGGGCTACAGCACTCTTTATTGCAGCGGAAAAGGGGTATGGAGACATCGTGCAGCTTCTGGTAAACAGGGGCGCCAAGATGGACGTGCAATCCAACTTCGGAGCCACAGCTTTGTTGATGGCGGCAATGTACAATCGCTTAGAACCGCTTCGAATTTTGTTGGATGCAGGAGCCAACGTGGATTTGGAGGACTCGTGTGGTTGGACGGTACTATCCATGGCTTACTTTTCTGGTTACCCCCAGCTCGTGCAGCTTATACTCGAACGACATCCAGCATCAATGCGCAATTGAAGGTTAACAAGTCGCACGATACACCCACTGTACTACGTTTTCATCCTAGTAGCGCAGGGACTAAAACGGTTAATGTTGGGGTGCTGCTTTCAAAACCACACACATAGTACACCAACACCGGAGCTGAAACCCCCAACGTTGACTTGAATCAGTGATAGTGTGTTTAATACTGTAACAATAATTTAAAAGCCAGGTTACACAGCGTATAATCCTACGATTTACTAAGTATTAATTTATCCCTCTGAAGTTTTGCTGGTGGCACGGGAAAACCGACGCTAATGATGACGGCGAAGCCGTTTTGGCACTCCTCTCACGTTTAAAATATACAAACCCGGAAACGATCGGGGCTTTCCTGATTAACGG
This sequence comes from Phytophthora fragariaefolia, assembly GCA_030267785.1. Classification (NCBI taxonomy): domain Eukaryota; phylum Oomycota; class Peronosporomycetes; order Peronosporales; family Peronosporaceae; genus Phytophthora; species Phytophthora fragariaefolia. Next base: position 41,398 of record BSXT01001179.1, read on the forward strand.
ATAGCCGCAATATAATTTTACGCCTGAAAAGAATTCACGAGCATTGTCTCTTGTGTTGCTTGTATCTGATACATTTAGGGATTTTAATACGCGTAATATACTGCTTCGAAGTAGTAGTATTGAGCAAGAGAAGAAAAGAGCAGTTGCCAGTGAAAAATTAATAGACTGCCTAGTGAGTACTTCCATTCTTTTTACATGCAATGTTATATCCTTGAGTTCGACATCACCATGACTAGCTAGTAAGTACCATCAACAACGATTGCTCACAACGCATTTACACGAACCAGACGGCGCTTTGGCGTGGCGGCGAACTCGAAAATATAGCCCATCATGATTTCATTCAGGCGGTGAACAGCACTAACCTTAACATCGCTCTTGTAATCAACCACACTAATCATTGCGGCCTTTGACCCCAAAGGAAATCGCTCCTTTGTCGCGGACAAGTAGTCACCGTTGAGTAATGAGAGCGCGCTTACGTACGTAGCACGATACTGAACAGATCGGGGTACTGAAATCTCCAAAAGCTCAAGCTCGCGTGACATTCGACAAATTGGATCGCTCAAGTGATTTACGAGATCAACAACCACATCGGAACCATGAATAACCAGCTTTTGGAGTCCCCAGCTGTGAAGGCCTTCGTTTGATGATAGAACGACGTCAAAGTCTGTGAGGTAGAGCTCTTCCAAACTCGGGCAAGCAGCAGCCACCTCCTCAAGCACAACACTGCGACGTCTGCCGGTCCAAAACATCCCCATTCTGAGCGAGCGCAACTTCCCGCCGATCAAATTCAGCAGTTCGGATATTAATGCCGGGCTTTCAATCTGAAAGAATTCTAACACCAGTGATTGCAATCCGGTTGATGGGCCACCGCGAAAACGCGGTTTCAGGTCTTCTGTGATAAACCGAGATTGGTCACCTCCTGGTAGATCACACACTCCATAGCCAGGGACTATCATTTCTGCGTGTTCGCCCATTTCACTAGGAGCGCAGCGGGCACGGCAGCGAAAACCCTGCAGCGCGACAGCACTACTGACTTCACCTTCAACTATTCCACGAACTCGGAGTTTCGTGCCTTCCTGGACTTCGACAAAGCCGTAAATCGACTGGTCTGGGGTGATTTGATCCATAATTGACGGAGGGTAGCAGTGTGTAATTGCTGAAGCAACTGAGGTAACAGCAGAAGCTGACAAGTGGATGTTGGTCAGCCTTGCCGATTGAACCGAAGTATTTGATGCGTTACTCCATAGTGCATATCCTAACCACCCCCAGCGCACCTGATTCAGCCACGGGATTCGATCACTGAGAGTGCCCATGTTTAGATTCAAAGTATGAATTGAGGATGACTCGGCAAGTGCTGAAAGGAATCCAGCGGGTCCTGCGGCTGAGCTACTAGAAAATGTCACCTGTAAATCGGAGAGCGTTCCCTTTCTGACGAGAGTTGGGGTGTATTGGTCATTACCAGTGACGCGCACACAGGCTGGGCACACACCAAAGTGCTCAACAGAAGCCCAGCACTTGACGTAGCGTCACTCGATCCCACCGAATCCACGATTTCGTCAAGACTAAGCCGAAGAGCCATCATATTCATATGAGAGAGTGCTGCAGTCAGATTCGCTACCCCGAGAGCTGCAAATCTTGGTTTCATCGTCTCAACCGACATCGGTTCCGAGTTGGGTGGCGAGCGCTCCCACCTTTTCAACATTCTCGTGCTATCCGATACAGCGCACAGCTGCACGACCGCCGGCACATTAGCACTGAGGAGATCGCCAAGTTGTCGCGAGAAAGAACCCACCGACGACCGCGTGGTTTCGCTGTTCGCAGCTTCTTGGACTCCTCTCGTCGGGACAGCTACGTGCTCAGCTGTCCACTCGACCACATTGCAGCCGTCACTCCACTCCGCTGTCGCTTGCCGCCCCATGAAATCACACAGTCCTCCAGTCACGTGGTGCCTCATCTCCTCCAACTTGTCCATCGCCGCACAAAACGCCGACGAGTACTGTCTCGGGTCGTGCGGGCAGCCGAACAGCGCCCCCCACGAGACCGTCGAACCATCGGTGACCGGGTCCTCCGACCCCACTGTGCCCACTAAGTAGCACTCCCAGACGGGGAACACAAACATAAAGTCGGGCGTGAACAGGTCGTCGACAACGTCGACGACCGCCACGAACTCGCCCAGCAGTTGCACGAACGCCGGTCTGCTCACCGTCGCCAGCACGTTGAAGAGCTCGACGGCCTCTCGCACCCGCTGCAACTTTTCACCATCCCGCCGACTCGCGTCATCCGCAGGGAACGGGACGGGAATCGAGCACCTGCTGACCAATTGGTCATAGCCTTGGGGCAGCGACGGCCAGCACCGAAGCGATGCGTGCACCGGCAGGTTCGACGCCCGGAAGTCTCTCGAGTGCACCACGTCGAGCCCGTCGTGCCGAATTTTGCATTCGCGCAGAATTTCTCGCCACGGGACCAGGAACGACCACTTTTGCTCCATTGCGCTGATTCACGACTGGGGGGGACAGCAGAGCTCGTCCTCAAGTGCGGTGCCGAGTCCGACGTGGTTGCATTTCACCGTATGCAGCGCCGTCCTCAAGTTGACATCGACGGTGCTGCTGACGAACGGTGGCGCGAACGTGGCGCCAACGACGACCTTCGCGGGACATCGGCTCGTGGTGTGCAACACCACAAAAACAAATGAGACCCCGTCAGACAAAATGATACTAATGCGCATTTAATTACTTTCGAAACGGAGCATACCACGTTGAAATTCAGCGTCTTGCGGTCATTTTAAGCCCTCGTTCACTATGGGGTGTCTAGTGAAGTTTCAAGCTACGAGCGGCTGAAAAATATATCTCAGAGGTAAGAAAAAATGAAAAATATATTTTTTGGTTATTTATCAGTAAAAAATCAAGGCGGATCTGATGGTGTTTTCGGTTTGTGTGAACGTGCACAGGAATACAGCTAAAAGCAGGATTTTGTGCGTGAATTCTGCTATAGGTATCATTTTGATGGACTGTCCTTTCATGTTACGATTAGAATCATTTTGTCAGACTGCACATTACGTGGACGATTCCTTTCTCGCTTTCTTCTTCGTAGTGGAGCGTTTGTGCTGCTTGGCTTTTGGCAAGGCTGACGCGTCCTCGATGTCGTTCATGGCCTGTTCGAGCTGCTCG
>BSXT01001180.1:0-46114 GCA_030267785.1 Phytophthora fragariaefolia
CGTGGCGCCGGGCGGCGGTGCCTACGACCCCGTGGCCACCGACGTCTGGTCGCTCGGCGTGCTGCTCTTCATGCTACTCACGGGCGCGCCGCTGCTGGAGCTGGCGGCGCCCGCCTGCCCCGAGTTCCGCACGGTGCAAGCCGTGGGCTGCCGCGGCGTGCTGCGCGCCTGGCAGATGGACGCGCAGCTCTCCGCCGCCACCTTGGACCTGCTGGACCGCATGCTGCAGCTCGACCCGGCGCACCGGCTGCAGAGCATGAAAGAGGTGCTCGAGCACCCGGCACTGCTGGCCGCCAGTCGACAGGACGATCACGCCAACGCTGAAGTTGGTGTGGGATCTGAGAGAGGAGACGAGGAGAGATTTGTCAAGTGCTGAGCTGGATCCTCATGTTATTCTCAAGTGATTTATTGTGTGCAGTGCATGCCCCACGTTGTAGTGCTTCGCCTTCTATCGTAACCTCAATGCAGACTGTAGTGTTTGTACGCTGAGTCTGATGTTCAGGTCCGCAAGGTGCCTGCCAAACTGCTTGGGATGAAGCGTAGCGTCGAGTTCAAGGGCTGGTCTTCTCACTGCTCTGGTAAGACTGGTTTACATATTGGTCCACACAGTGTCAGCATTTCGGTGCATGAAGCGCTGCTCGGTTAGAGCGTATCAACTTTTAATTAGAGGTGACGCCACGCTGTGACGGTGACGATCAGCTCGTTTTGGTCAGTTATTCTCGGCAGTGGCAAGGTTCCTACGTCCCCATTGCATTGCTGTTGCCTTTGCGAGAGGAATGGAGGGCGCTCGAATCGCTCCGCAATCACCTTGTGAAGGCGGGAAGGAGCCACCTAGACGTATCAGCGTTTTTAAAAATATTCGCGTTGTCGCCGTGTCACCTCGGATTTCGGACGCACGAAGGCGCGAACACGAAGGCACTGTGCTACAAACTGCGCCAGAAACTGCAGTCATCGCTCCTTGCTCGCTAGACTTCAGTGGAGAATTTCGGCCGTGGAAAAACAGAACTTTGCAACGTGTCGAAGAAGACGCTAACAATGCAACAGGGATTCCGACAAAACAACAAGTCGATCAATTCTTGCTAACCCCTCGACAACCCAGTCAATTCGAAACAGTGTGAGCTGGTTTGGGTATTCCCTGGCTCCGCTTTATGACATCTGGGAGCGACTTCAAGTCAGCCACTGCGGACAGTATTCAGTTGAGAGGATGCTAGCGTTGGACGAGTACTGCCGACGAACTTCGTTTGGACGGGTACTAGCAGTGTGTGCACTCACGCCATTGATCCCGCTACTGGTAGTTGTCCTGATGGAGTTAATGCCGTTAAGGCCGATCGAAGTAGGGGCGAGTGCTAATTACGTTTGCTGGGTTCGACATGCTTTGGCACTTTTGATTACTGCACTTTGTACTGCCGGTTAGGCAATGTCATGGATTCCTGAGCTGCCAATAACGTCAAAACAAGCTCTAATAATTGCATTCGGAACTGCAGTTTCTACGACAGGGTTGGGATTGCTGACCGCAGAGCTATGGGTATTTCCTGTCCCATTTCTTGCGGTAGTCGGGGCGCCAGCATTTTGGATTAGCTGGGCAATTATGACTCGTATAGTTCTAGGGCCGGACCTTGTCTCGTGCGTTCAAGACGCAGCTTTCATGTCTGGAGATTTGTCCAAATCACATTTGTTCAAACCTCTCTCTTGGCGATTTATCCAGCGTACCAAGTTATTTTCACGACTGTGAATCGGTTTTATGAGGTTCTGATCGTATCGGCGCTTCCTATTATTAATGTTACTCTGAAAAATACCCTTGTTGCTTGCGGTTCCCATCTGGAAGATAACCTCCCGGAAATGGTTGTTTTCACGGTAGATGCGTTCAGTGCCCTTTATTCAGTAATCTGCATGCGGGGAACGAATTCGTTGAAAATGGTAGTAGCTACAGTATCGATCAACATCACGGCCATGGTACTTTCGTTGCATGGAATGAATCGTCGCTCCAGAGTCGCAAGAGAATCTCGCTCCTTTTATCTCTTACAGCTCCTACAACGGCAGGCACAGCGATCACCGTCGTTTCTGACATCGTCATCAACAGGCGGTAGTCCAGAGCTATTAAGCGCGTTGGTACTGACAACCGTAAAACTGCTGCAAACGCCCGGACAACTCGATCCTAGTGAGTTGCGTCATATTCGATTACTCTCCGGTAGACAACACAAAGCTTCGAATGCTAATACGACTCTACTACAATCTCTGGCAGCTAGATGTGTTTACCACAACAACCGAAGAGTAGCAGAAACTATATCGATGGGGCAAATGAAGTCGCGATATGCATCTGCAACTATTGAGGGACGGGCTCTCTGTACTTCGTGTTTTACAGCTCCGATGGTGCCACGATCGCGCTTTGCACTACGACTGCGAGCAGCGTTACTAGCGATCCCGGACGCTGGTCGAAAGTTTGGAAGTGAACTTAGGAGTGGATTAACTATTTTTCCTGGCTCCCGGAGCGCGAGTTGCGAAGAAAGTAGCAAGAGTATCGATACTGATTCAGGGCAAGCTAGCAATCCTCGACTGTTTCTTATGCCGAGGCTCGCAGATTTCGTTAAAGTTTCTTCATGGTTGCTTTTAGAACGAATGACGTCATCGACACCGCTCCCAGTTCAGACAACAGCTATGACTATCGATACCACTGCCGAACTACGCTCACTCGTGATTCTGGGGCGCCCTTTAATCGGTGATGTGCTCGTCGAGATGCGAAAGAAAAACACGAGAGCAGTGAAGCAAACGCTGCAGTTGCTATTCAACAACGAATACCTTGGATTGACAGCTTACACGCTGTTCATTATCCCTATGCTCTACGTCCTGTACATGCCAATTCTTCAATCTCTTCGTAACGAGGTGTACTATCCAACCCACTTTGTTTTGTTGGAAAATGCCGACCAGTTCCTCGATCGCATGACGGTAATCGCCATTTTAGCGTTTTTGCAGCTCGCTGTGCTCATTGTTCTGCACGTCTTCGTCGCCACACGTTTTGCCATCTCAACCATTTATCAGATCGCGTTTGTCCTAGAAACGCATTTCACGCTCGTTGGAGGTCGACTACTCGTCTCCTTCATTTTTGCTGTGCAGACTACATTATTGCACTACGGTACGATATGCTCAATCGTGGTCAAATGAGGCTTGACTCATCATCCAGTTATTGCAATGCAGGTGCAGATTTCACATTTCGCTTTGCTTGGTTCAAGAAAAGATTCCCCCGCCACAATAACACGAGAGGTCTGATGGTCAGCATAAACACTTCAGGCTAATTGGTAATTGAGTTGTAGCTAAAACATTTCAATAACATTTGTGTGTGTGATGAGGAATTGCGTCGGCTTTGAAAGGACCTCCATATATTTTGATCGAATTGGCCTGAGTCGCTTACCTGTCCTTGCCGATGGTAACCACAGACGCAACACACGCATCCCAATGATAACACCCGAGGCTTCTGGAAGTCGAAACGCTAATCCTCAGCCGACCTATTCTGGGGAAAATGAGTCGAGGGAATAAGTCCTAGTGATTGTGGGTTTTGTGGGCAATGGGAGACGCACAAGATGCTGTTACATCCATGCAGCCATGCAGCACTCCTCCCACTCCGTTGCATCGGAACCCAAGTAGAAAAACAATTCGAGGGGTGGCGGTTGCACCCTACTTGGGAGCATCACCCAAAAGAGGGAGTAGCGTACTGCACAACGTTCATGGCCGAGCTTTACCTACAATAAGCATCTGCACAGCTGCAGAAGAAGCTCTTTCGAATATGACAGACAAAGATTCACCAACTCGGACGAACTCACGGAGAGTACTGCAACGTAGCAGCAGCTTCTCGCAAGTAATCCACGAACTTTCAACAAGTCACTTGCGCACACTGGACAGTATTGACATTTTGTCCCAGAACTGTGAACAATTGCAGGATGATCAACCTAGTCCTCAAGGCTCACCCAGACCAGGTACTAAAATGCTACCTCGACGTCGAAGCTACGCGCTTCATAATGAAGGCAAATCAGACCCCAAAGGGAAGTTGCTGCATCAAGGTAGTTTACTAAAGAATCTTCGAGATATGACCACAATCGTGGCCAAGCCTCCTGGAACCGTCGAAGGTTCACCAGAAAAGAAGACACCTGTTGCTGCCATTCAACGGGCACAAAATCCCAGCAAACAACTTCCGTCGTCAGAAAAACGCGAGGCATTTATCATTGCTCCACTGAAATCTGAACGACACTCGAACCATACCTCGGCAGGAATTAATATCTTTGGGTACTCCGTTCCTTCGCTTTATGATCTTTGGGAAAGCCTACAAGTCAGTCACTGCGGACAGTACTCGATTGAGCGAATGTTAGCCCTTGATGAGTACTGCCAGCGAGTATCGATAGTACGAGTTTTGGCGGTTTGCGTGCTATTCCCACTTGGGCCGCTGTTGATCGTGATTCTGATAGAGTGCATGCCTCTACAACCAGTAGAGAAGGGTGTGCTAGCCAACTACGTTTTCTGGATCCGACACACGATCATGGGATCATTTTTAGTATTTTGTGCTATGGTGCAAGCTAGAGTTTGGATCCCAGACATGGTATTATCAACGAAGCAAGTATTGGTAGTGGCAGTTTCTACGTCAGTAATCTACACAGCCCTCGACATTCTTATCGCAGAGATATGGGTGTTCCCGATCCCGTTTTTTGTAGTCGCTGGTGCTCCACTGATGTTTAGTATTTGGGCGATAACGAGTCGCATCGTACTGGGCCCCCATCCACTTCAAGGTGTACCAGATGGACAGTTCCGTGGACGCCGACTTTTGCTGCTGTTGGCTGTGCATGCCTCCCTTTTAGGTATTTATCCAGCATACCAAGCTGTGTTTCTCGAGGTGGATGGAATTTGGGAGCTGGCAATGATAGCGCTGCTACCAGCAATCAACCTCTTTCTCAAGAATGTACAGACTGCACTAGGATCTCATCTCGAAGACAGTTTACCTGAAGTAATTGTCTTCAGCGTCGACGTCTTCAATGCCATCTATTCAGTGCTTTGCATGCACAGCGCCAGCTCGATAAAAATGATAGCAATCACTTTGGTCCTAAACACACTGATGATGATGTTGTCGCTGCATGGTATGAATCGCCGATCTCAGGTTGCTAGAGCTTGTCGATCTTTTCAGATTATGGAGCAGCAACAGCAAAAGCTACGTAGAAGACAGTCAGTCTTGGATTCTTTCGTTGCTGGGGGTTGTAACCCGGCGTTGTTGAGTACAATGGTGACGACTACTTTGAGAATGCTACAAGCACCGGGGCAGCTGGACTCTCAGGAGCTCAGTACTATTCGGCTGCTGTCTAGTGTGCCTCATAAACTCTCCAAGTCGAATACTTCATTGTTGGACTGGTTGGCGGCACGAAGTGTTTACATCAACAGCCGCCGAACGACAGTAACAACTTCGGTATCAAAGATGAAGTCACGCTTCTCTTCGGCGGCTATGGAAGGCCGATTGCTCAGCCTCTCGCATTTCCCGTCGCCAACTCCGCCGAAATCCATACTGGCAAAGCGATTGCGTGGAGCAGTACTAGTTGTTCCAGCTAGTAGATGGTTAAGCATAAGAGCAAGTTCACGTACTAACAGCAACCAAAATGGAGCGCCAGATTTTCTTAAGAACAAGCAAGATGCTCATAGTAAAAGCACCGAATCGGAAGATTCAGAGACAGACAAATTTTCGCAACGCCCTTCAACGGATTCATCTGACACAGCCATGCTCGAGGCACCAACGCTGTTTGCCCCACGCTTATCACAACTAATCCACGCAACTTCCGATTCAACCGTTCGACCAATAGTAGTTTCGCCTAGACTGTCACACCTCCCAGTCTCGGCGCTCTGGCAAGAAACATCCGATAAGCTTATTGCTCTGTTTTCGAAGCCCAATTCTGTTATTGGTACTGTTCTGGAAGAGACTCGAAAACAAAATACGCGAGCCGTCAAGCAAACGCTCCAGCTACTTTTCAATAACGAGTATTTGGGTCTCATTGCGTATACGCAATGTATTATACCCCTGATTTATCTGCTGTACATGCCCGTACTTCAGGTATTGCCGAACCACGTTTACTATCCGACCCATTACCGCTACTTTGGCGTGCAAAATGAATTTGACGAACGAATGACGGGCATTGGAAGTTTGACTGGGCTTCAGCTCATTGTTATTTTGGCGTTGCAAATTTTTGTAGTAAAGCGCTTCGGGATTTCGACAATTTACCAGGTAGCGTTTGTGCTAGAAACACATTTCACACTGCTTCAAGGTCGGCTCTTGATGTGGCTGATTTTTGCAGTGCAATCGACGCTTGTGCATTACGGTAAGCTCTGTTGTCCCGAGTGTTTTAAAGGCACACTCTGCTAACTTGTATTCAAATCGTGCGCAAGGGGTTGACTTCAGTTTTCAGTTTGAGTGGATACACAAACCTTCTGTCACGAGTAGCTTCTGATTCTCCGTACTATACGCGTATGAGCTAGTAGTAGTTATTGGTGGTGAAGCGTACATACGGTAGATGTCTCGCGCAGCAGCGAGTTCTGTCCAGACACGGCCTACCAATGTAACTTGTACAACAAGCAGCCACAGCGGAAGTTGTGTTCTCACCCGTGTGGTAGTTGGAGCATATCGATTCAAGCTGCAACTCGCATCGGCAATATACTACAATATGTAGTTATTTAGACTATATTGCTTGCTATCTCAACGCCAAATAACAGGCATCTGAAATCGCTGTCAGAGTGATTAAGGAATTATGTTAGATATAATTATTAAATCGCACCCCCATGGTCGTGTACGGTGCTTTGGCTGACTATTCAACACTCATGCAAAATGCAGTCTTCGGTGAGGATAGGTTTTCCGAGCGCTTAGTAGGTAGTGCAGAAGACGCCCATTCAAGGAGAGAGCATTTGCTCTTTGTAGCAGCGCGACCAACCCAGACTCTCGGATTCATCATGCTGCGGCCATGCTCGCTTTTGACCCACGCACCACAACATGACCCAATTCAACTCTCGGCCCATGCCACCATTCAGCACCCACCTCAACCTGATTCATTGATCCCCAGCCTTTATATTTAAGTGAACCGCGACCTCCATTGCCGTAAAATCAGTTCATTACTTTCATTGACCAGAAAACTAATTGATCCTCAGGAACGTAATGCTCTTACGTAGTCTTCTGGTGTTCTCCGATTTTTTACGAATGAAAGAATGCCGGGAAAATATATGCAAAGTGGCAACTGTTCCGCATCTAGAAATCATCTAAACCTTCCCTCATCGTCACAGAAGCATTATACTCATGGTCTGTCATACCTCTTTCACGAACCCTCTTAGCCTCCATCATTGAGAGCAGGTATAATAGTGAGACGCTGACCTGTAACATGTTCTTTGGATGCTGGCTAGCACAACTATGAATTTAGGGGCTACCGAATTTTGGTACTAAATAACCTGTGCTCTATTGGCAAGTTGCCAACGGCAACCTATCCTGCATACCAAACTGCATTCCTTGCAATGGGCGTATGGTGCCACTAGGAATGCGAGCCGTACTCCCTGGATCAAACTTACCCAGAAGAATATTTACGATTTTAGCAGTGACGTCTTTAACGCATTTTATTTGATGCTCTGGATGTATAGTGCTAATTTAATGACGATGGTCTCCCCTCACGCTGACACTGAGCGTTATGAAAACTCCTCAGCTTTTATTCGGCAATGAATTTCTCGGGCTCGCCATGTATATCCCTCAACTCCCTATTATACATGCCCGTGTTGCGAGCAATGCCTAACCATATCTATGGCCCAACTCGCTATCGGTACTTTGGTCATGAAAAGACAAGGGGCTGACTTCACTTTTAACTTTAGTGGATGGCAGTCTCTCGCGCAAAGCGGGAGATGGTCACTTTTTCAAGTGCAGCAGTGACCACCTAACACGCAAACCTAGAGCCAAAACGGCTGATGACATTGACATGCAAGAATAGCAAGGTGCGTAGTTATTTAGGGCGGAAATGTCGCTAAACTCTACCCATTCTGAGAGCACCACACCATTATTACTGGTTTGTGTAAGTGCAGCTGGCATGCCCAGGAAACGGGCCATAGTGGTGGCTCCTCTCACTATACCAATAGTGCCCATTCCTGTCCCACCACAACATTCTCATCATGAACGTCAACAAAGTCGAATCGTTGCTCGAACTATGAAAGCTTTCGGGGTCTCGTTTGGGCCGTTATACACTTTGTGGGAGCGGCTTCAGGTAAGCCACTGCGGGCAATACTCAGTCGAGCGAATGCTGGCATTGGAGGAATATGGCCAACGCGTATCACCGATTCGCGCAGCTGCTGTGTGTGTGTTCACTCCGTTACCGGCATTGGTGTTAGCAGTACTAGCTGGATATATGCCCTTGCATCGTGCAGCGGAAGGTCCCATCGTAAATTATGCCTTCTGGATTCGGCACATTTTCGTGCTTGGTTTTTCGGTATGCAGTGGATTAATGCAGGCCAAAGCGTGGCTATCCGAACTCGATTTATCTATCAAGCGAGTTGTGGGTACGACACTTACAGTGGCTGGGGTGACAGCAGGGATTGACTTTATTATAGCAGTATTCTGGGTATTCCCGGTTCCTTTCATGAATGTATTGCAAACACCGGGGCTGGTTCTCGTTTCGTTTGTTGTAGCAAGGGTTGTTTTAGGCAGAAATGCGCTAGACAACATGCCAGATGCTGAATTTCGTGTGAGCCGATACTTTTTGCTAGTTGCAGCACAAGGATCGCTCGCAACAATCTATCCAGCGTACCAGGCAATCTTTCTTCTGGCCCCACCAGATGTTCAGCCGTTTGTGATGGCCTTACTTACTGTTGTGAATATTACCATGAAAAATATTCTAGCAGCGTGTGGAGCTCATTTGGAGGATCGACTGCCGGAGGTCATTGTATTCACTGTCGACGTTTTCAACTCGCTCTACTCAGTACTTTGCATGCGCAGCAAGAACTCGCTGAAGATGGTCGCAATTATGGTGGCATTAAACTCTCTCGACATGATGCTGGCTCTTCATGGGATGAATCGCAGATCCCGGATAGCTTTAGCGAATCGCACTACTCAGCAAAATCGGCACCGACAGCAAAAGTTAAGCGGCAAACAGCTTGGCATCGAAGCTAAAGAGAAAATCCGGGAAGACTCGCTCGGATCTCTCTTTCAGGCCACACTTCAGCTACTCCAGATGCCAGGCCAACTTGATCCAGCTGAGTTACGCCAAATTTGTCTTCTTTCGTGCGCAGAGCACAAGGTATCGGAAGTGAATAAAGCCCTTCTGGAAGCACTTGCAGCTCGGTGTGTCTACAACAACGAAAGAAGGCCGACTGAATTTCGCTCCATGGCACAGCGAAAATCTCGCTACTCATCCACTGCTATGAGTGGTCCAGATCTTAGCTCGGACCACTTCACGGTAACAGCAAGTCCGCCCTCACACTTCATGCAAAGGTTACGAAGAGCTGTGTTAATGATTCCGCAAGCAGGTAAACGTCTCAGTTTCCAAATCGGAACTCGTCTAGGCAACTCACTTGGGTTTCAAATGGATAGCAAGGAACGATCAAACCATAAAATCGGCATGGAAGGCGATGAAGATTCAGACACCGATATTTTCGAGAACAATGAAACTCCAAATGAAGTTGCATCTTCAACCTCACGACGATCATCCCAACAGACGAGGTCTAGTACTCCAACACCATCGAATTTAAATGATCCTTTTACGCGAAGAATATCTGGTCAGGCTGGATCCACACAACGAATTTCTAGTCAGCCAGAACGTAAGTTGTCCTCCCAAGGGGGGTCAGTGCGCAGAATTTTAGGGCAAATGACAACGGTGACGCCACGGCGAGTGTCTAATCAGACGGAAGGGGGATCTTCATCTGAAATTATCACGGTGTCACAGCCGACAACACTCGGGGGAGGGTCATATCGAAAGCTGGGACGCGAACACTTAGGCTCTTCGCGTCGACTAGCTCAGCTAACTGCCGTTTCTACAAAGCTGAAAACATCGCTCAAGTTACGCTCAATATTGATGCCTGGAAGTCCCATGATAACTGACGTACTCAAGGAAACCCGGAAGCAAAATACCATCGCAGTAAACCAGACGCTGCAACTTCTTTTCAACAACGAGTATCTGGGTCTTATCGCTTATGCCCAATGCTTCACCCCTATGATATATATGGCTTATATGACGGCTGTGGTGGAAATGCCAACCCGCATTTTTTATCTTAGCGAATCTGATTTAAGTCACCCTGAGGGCCTTGCTCAGCGCTTCACGATAATTGCGGTCTTTGTAGGCCTTCAAATGGGGATTTTAATAGGGCTGCATCTTTTTGTCGCGATTCGTTTTGGGGTATCCACGATTTATCAAGTAGCTTTCGTCCTGGAAACACATGCTCGACTGGTTCAAAGCAAAATTGCAACATGGCTTCTTTTTGCCGTAAGTTTCATGTTGGAGCACTACGGTAAGTTTCCTCTTGCAATACTGTGTTGAGCACCTAGCTTACAATAATGAGAGTGTTTGACTGTGATTGCTGCGATAGGAGCCGACTTTAGTTTCAAGTTTGAGTGGATGCTCGAGACTCCACCTTGAAGGTTTTGACTATAGTATTAATGTAATTTTGCATCCATGATGTTTCGAAAGAGCTTGCTCTGGATTTTGACCATCGCCGGCAAGTGGGAAAAGTTGGAGCTGGGCTAGTGCAATGTATAAACAGTAGTTTTGAAAGACTGAAGTCGTGGCCAATCGCTGCTTCACTTAGCGTAATGTGAACTACTCGAGTATGTGATTTTGCTGTGTTGCCTATACATGACGAACAGAGGAACGCAGTATCCAGCATCATTGGCATTTGGCTACTCTATTTTACACCATGTGGGAGTTAGCCTCTGCGGAAAATACTCAGTCCACCGAATGGTAGCACTAGACGAGTACAGCCAGCAGAAGTCACTTACCCAAACGGTAGTTGTGTATTTGATAATATCCAGGCTTTTATGGTCCGGTTGAAGGGTGTCTCCGCCTCTGTGAACTACATTTTTTGATTTACATTGGCCGCAACGGTGTTGCTTGTTTTGCTCAGAGTAATGATGAATGCCTAAGCGCCTAAATCCCTTGAGCTACCGCTAACACAACGACGAAACCATAGTTTATCGGTAGCATGCTCGATCGCTTCCATACCTCGGAAGATTGTATGCATCTGAGCTGTGGCTTTCCGTTTCTTACTGTGCTACGCACCCCCAACCTTTTGGTGATCGCAGTCATCGCTGTGCTTGTACTACTAGTCTGGTGATGCTACCAGCTTCGCGGACTAATCGTAGTTACCAAGGTTTATGAGCTTCCTCTATCAGTATGGCTGAAGCAAGTAAATCTCCGGGGGAAGGGCATTAGAGCTGAGAACACCGGCTATAGCCAAAAAGTCCTCGCGCTGAACTATCGCTGATGATGCTTGAGTTGTGGTAAGTTGTGTTTGGTAGCATTGAGGAGAAAGTAGTGGTACATGTATTATAGTACGCTACTAATAGCACAAATAGATTCAGAAGAGGAAGAAAAATAAGCGAACACGGCCTTGATTAACTAGAGGATATACCGTCCAACGGACGGTATATCCTCTAGTAAATCAGAAAGTAGCGAGCATGGACGGCGTCCCATGATCGCTACTTTCTCGTTGTGTGACTGCATCACAGGCGAGGAATCCAAATTCGACGCTGCTGAGAAGCCAGGTTTAACGCCGTGGGAACTTCGAATCCAGTTCTTTTGAGAACGAAGCAAAGCACAAATAGATACATGTACAGGTAAATCTGGTCTTTAGAGCATCTCCACCGCATGTACACCGCATGTGTAACTAAACGCAAAGTAAACCCAGACTGGCACTGACGACAGCACGACGGCGTAAGGCCAGTGCTCCACTCCACCGGCCCCCAAAGCTGCTGCCACTTGCTGCTGTAACTGTATTATCGGCTCTCCGGCAAAACAAGCCCACTGTTTAGAACGTTTCAAATTTAGAAATGACAAGGAAACGTAAGGACTTTAGATTTGTGTACACTTTGTGGGAGCATGAGTTGCGCAAGATAAGCCCACATTTGGCACATAAAGGGGAGTGATTTGAAAACTAAATCACTCAGGTTTTGTATACTTTTGATAAATAGGCCCACCACGTACGACCACCCATACCATAGTGGCCAGTTCGGCCTACGCCTCAAAAACGTTTCTTCCCGCTCACCAGTCCGGCCACCTAGCCTACGACATGCTGACACCCTACCAGTACCACATCGAAAGCGCTGGCCTCTTCGACTTCTCCAAGATAATGGAGGTCACATGTGGCGAAGAGGCCACCGTTCTCTGGTGCATGGAGGTGGGGCTAATTGACAGCGTTGGCGGTGCTCCCGCCGTGCCGCGCATGCCTCGAGAAAGGAGCGTTCTCCTTTCCCAATTGAGGTGAACTGGTGGCAGTGCTATCTACGGAGATAGCGGAGGTGATGCTGCTGGAGCTGCTGTGATCGGAGAGGGCGCAGGTGAACGCTGGATAAGGCCCAGCGATGGCGTCAAAGCGGCGAGGCGGTCACTTGAGGTACTACTAATATAATAGCGCTGAAGATGCAAGGGGCGGAGAAAGCTGATACTGGAACTGAAACTTGAGGTTGCGGTTGGCTTACTGGTTGCCTTTTACCCAACTGCTTACATGTATCAACACTCACACCAGCCTTTGTGGTGAAACTGTGAAAAATTGGTCTGGGTGAAAATTTGTCCAATTTTATCAGCGTTTGCTCAAGCCTTATCGCTAAATTTTTGAGTAACTTAGATCGAGGGAAAATTTAGTCTTACCAACAAATCTCCACTGTTTTAGCAAATCATGAAGATAAACCCATTGAAACATGAGCTTCTGGCTTGAGGTGAGCACAACGACGTCACTGTACGATAATCAGCTGGAACGAAAAACCTCTTAAGGTTTTTATATGTCTTGATTCGTGTATGGTTGTGAACTGCATATTCGCGAGTCGTGTCGAGGGCTGTGAATGTACGGCTGATAAACCGATACCACGTCAGCTGGGACTAAACATCACATCTCAATCCCTCCCACGCCACTTTCGAATCGATC
Source organism: Phytophthora fragariaefolia (assembly GCA_030267785.1). Lineage (NCBI taxonomy): Eukaryota > Oomycota > Peronosporomycetes > Peronosporales > Peronosporaceae > Phytophthora > Phytophthora fragariaefolia. The sequence continues at coordinate 13,117 of BSXT01001180.1, forward strand.
ACATCGCTGTCATGCTAGGTCGCTCCTCCCAGTTCGAGGGCCTCGGGTCGACGTCCGAGGACTCAGGAGACTGCAGCCCAACCTCGAACCCGAAAAAGAGAAAGCCCACGTACATCATCCGCAAGGTGCGCACCAACACGAAAATGCCTATTGAAATCCGTCCAACGCGTTTGGTTTTGTCATGTATGACGCCACAGGAGCAAGAGAAGATTCTGCGTGATGAGATTTTGCATCTCGAAGCTCAGGTGGCAGTGCTCACAACGCAGGGCATGCCGGTGGGGTCATCGCTGGCCGCTGACCCAGTTCTTCAACAGGCAAAAGCCAAGTCGAAGGTGTTGGCCGACACTGTCAAACAACAGCAGCTCGCCATTGCGTCTACTCAGTCGCTGATGACGGAGTGCATAGTAAGCGCTCTCCGTAGTTTTTACCTGTTTTCTGATGTCTAACAGGGTTTGGCGTTTCTTTTGTGTTTGCCAGCGAATGCAGTACTCGAATCCACTATGCACTCACGTCTTCTTGAAGAAAGAATGGGTAGAGCGACGAGCAACGCTTTTGGCCATTCGTGAGCAGAAGCTGAAGAATGCATACGACTACGTTATCTCACGGAGCCGTAGAACTCCGGGTGGGCAGAATCAAAACTCAAGAGAATTACTGGAGGGTGACAACGGCAACATTTACTTCCTCGGAAGCACTGTGGTTAATTTCCGGGGGGTTAGATCGCTCCGTCAAGTGTTCGAGGCTCTATGGTTTTACCTGACAAACATGGAGATTAGCATATCGGAACGTCTTGGTAATATCACAGTGAGAGAGGACTATGACATGATTGAAGGTTCCGCGTACAATGCACGCATTATGTCAAGCGATAGCAATGGTATCACGACCGAGTCGAACACCGTTGTGTTCGGGCAGCTTTTTGAAAACGGCGATCCCAGGTTTGGCGACGAACCGTGCGCCCTTGTCGCGTCAGACTGCGTTGATAAAGATGAGCTCTACCCTTATCGATCGTCTGAGCACGTTCGTAAGGACATATCGGGTGGAGTAGTTCTGACCGCGTCGAGACAAAAGGTACAACCTCCTCACGGGAAATGCGGAGACCTTGATTCGAGCCTCCAGGAAGAAGAAATTGTGGTGACAATGCGCCGCACAGGCTACCTGAAGCTGCATCATCCGGAATTCCCTGTCCCGCCGTTCGTACGGCAAGAACTAGTGGACGGGATTGACAAATGGGGCCAAGTCATGATCAATACCATGCGAGACGTGTTGTACGGCCAAACATGATCGATCCACGAACACTGCTCGTCGAGTGGCTTCAGTCGAATGGACGTGGTCAAGCAATAGCACATACTTGCTGCACTATATGTGCACCTATCTTGTTTTTGTTTTTGCTTACAAGTGCTTGACGAGTTGTGTCGACTGTACGTGTTAAGATCAATTGAAGCTCCTCCGTGTGATCGTGTTCACTTGTACCTGTAATGAGGCTAGCACCGTCGCATGCGCGTCGTCGTGCGCGGCTTGCCATCCATCGCAATGCGATTCGCATGGCGCCACGAGCTGTCAACGCGTCAGATGCGGCACTATTCTCTCTGTTGCAGCTTGGAAGCCGTGGCCTGCCGCTCCACGCAGTGGACAAGTGGGCTTCTGGATTTCTTCAGCCGCGCGGCAGCAAGGACATAGCGGTGGCTCGTCACGAGTCAGCGTGTTCGTTTAGGTAACGGGCAGCGTGGACGCAATCACCAGTCCTGGTCATTCAGCCGTAGAGCTGCAGGAAGCACAATTCTTGGAGGGCAAGTGACTCTCAAGCAAGCAAAGGCTGCTCGATCACATGGCGCATGCGTGTATCGTGTGGCGCCGCCTCGCTCCAGCATCCATGGGCAGCAGCACTGCGGTGTAGGCCTTTGTGGCGGATTTGCCTCCGAGGTGGATACGTGCGATGCGCGTAACAGTACTGCAACAATATGCGGAGCGAGCTTTTCCGGCGTTGTCGCGCTGTGCCGTAGCGATACGGACCCAGCGCATCAATTGATACGTGCACCAAGCTGCGGTTCAAGTCAACTCGACGCGTTGTGGGCGTTAAACACGCTGTGATCAGTTAGTTGTCCCCACGTCGAGAAAGATCAGCGATTCGGAGGAATGGTGACATACAACTCCTGGTACATACATGCACAAGTTGTAGCACATGTACATGTATTATAGTAGTGATATGCAGTACTGTACATACAGCACACACTCGCTCGGATGCCTCGAGTTCAACTTTATTATCTCTTGACACATAACATACTAGCTGCTCTTTACTTGTTACTTGCAATTCGGCGGCGCGCTCTTATCAATTGCCCGCGCGACTCGCCGTTAAAATTCTCGTCTCGTCTCTTCTAGATAGATGCTCCTCCCTCATGATAGTCATAACTTCAAGCCCTTCGTCACACGGCGATGAGGCTCCGCTCGGTGTGAGCCGTCGCGAGCATCGCCGGGTGCTCCAAAACTTCGCGCATGCTGCTGAGCCGCTTGGCCGGGTCCACCGTCAGCATTTTGGCCAGCAGGTCCATGGTGGCCGCCGAGAAGAGCGTGTCCATGCCCCAGAGCTTGAGCACGCCGCGGCAGCCCACCGTCTTGACGAGCTCGAAGCCGCGGCACTCCGGGAAGGGCAGGCGCAGCAGCGGCGAGCCCGTGAGCAGCACGAAGAAGACGGCGCCCAGCGACCACACGTCCGCGCGCACGGGGTCGTACCACGTGCCGCTGACGCACTCGGGCGCCGTGTAGTGCAGGTTGCCGGCCACGCGGTCGCGCGAGAGCTCGGCGGCGCGCGTGGTGCTGGCGCCGAAGTTGCAGATCTTGACGTCGCCCGTGCTGCTGATGAGGATGTTCTCCGGGCACAGGTCGCGGTGCGCCACGCCGCTCGCGTGCAGGTAGCGCAGCCCGCGCGCGAGCTGCAGCACCCAGCGGCGCGCCTCCTGCTGCGGCACGCGCGTGGCCGGCTTGGGCCCGAGCGCGCCCCTGGCGATGAGCTGCGAGAGCAGGTCCCCGCCGGGGCAGAACTCCATGATGAGGCGGAAGGACTCGCTCTCGACGCTCGTGGCGTAGTAGCGCACGATGTGGCGGTGGCCGTCCAGCACGCGGCGGCCGGCGCCGCTGCTGCTGCTGCTGCTGAGTGCGGCGTAGCTCTCGGCCTCGCGCTCGAGCGCCAGCAGGCGCTGCACCGTGCGCCACTCCTGCCACGTGCGCAGGCCGCCGTTGCGGTCCGAGTCGAGCGTGAGCGCGCGCACCTTGACGGCCACCGTGAGCACGCCGGGCGCGGGCTTGTCGATGGCCGCGGCGTCGGGCGGCGCCTCCAGAGACCCGACGTAGACCTGCCGCGTGAGGCGCCGCGCGAGCGCCACGCGCGTGGACGCCGAGCCCGAGGACGTGCGCGCGCGGTCGTTCAGCGCCGGCTCGGAGGCTCTGCCCGCCATTGGAAGCTGCTTGCCACTGGCACCGGGAGACGCGTCGCTCGCGCGCTCAGTTCTCAAGTGAAGAGACCGCCGCGCGCCGCGAGAGAAGACGAGGCTGACGATCCCACGGCCGCCGCGGCGCCGAGATAGCGCCGGCGGATTGGGGCTCCGTGGCGCCCAGCGAGCGCCGCCGCTGGTCATTTTCTCAATGCGCCGCGTCTGCACGGCCTCGTTTCTGACGTCGCAGACGTCCACGGCGGGGCCGGCAGCTTCAAGACTAAGGCGCTCGATGCGCGGAGGCGGCGGAACTGGCTGGCTGAGTGGCTACGCAGTGCAGGCACCGCAGACTCAGCAGAGCGGCGGGGGGGGACCGCCACTCATCCGCCGCCCCACAAAATATTGACGCGCCCAGCCGAGGCTGCTGCGCCGTAACGTCCGGGAACGCGCGGCAAAAAATTAGTTGCCGCGTAGCGCTGGCATTTGACTGCATGATGCACTGCGCTTGCACTGGCCCCAGTGCAGGAGCCGATCTGCTACGTCAGACGAGTCTTGTTCGCCACGACAGGACGACGCCTCCTCCCGCGACACAGCCTGTGCCTCTCATCCGGCATGCCATGCCGCCGCGCAGGGCCCATACTGGCGAGGCCGGACGCCCATCTGCGCAGCGGCACGTCGGTGCGGTACCGCCGGCCCGCCTTCTCGCTTTCTCACCTCACGCCGAGACGGCGGTTACACCGGTCGAGCCGCCGGCTGCGCCGCTTGGTCACACTGCGGAGGACTGAAGCTGCTGCCGCTCGCTTCTCGCTTGCTGGTCGTCCGGCAGCCGTCCATCCGCCTTGCTGGCCATGCCCTGAGCCGCCTATGCCACTCCTTTTTTCGAGTTGCAGCAGCTGCTGCGTGTTGCCCTTTTTGGCGGAGCCGCTTGGCAGCCAAGTTGGCTTCGGGACACTTGGAGGCGGCAGCGGTCGCGCGTTGTGCCTCAGTCCGTCATCAAGCGAGGCGTCGGCCAGCGCAGCGCTTCTTGGCGCCGGTGAGTGGGACCGCGATTTGAGACAGCGGCGACTGCCAGAACTCGAGCCCATGGCAACGACATGCTGCCGCGTGCATGCCGTTGGCATGTGTTGGCTGGCGGGTGGCGAAAATGGAACGTCTGCGGGTCATCGTTGACCGCCGACAGTCGAGTCGACTGGCTGCCGCGGGACCTGGGCGGGGCCAGCTCCAGCGTTCCAGATTCCCCTGAGTCGCGCGGGGCCAACCTTCGCGCAGAGACCACTCGTCTCGCGGGGGACAGACGAGGACGCATTGCGAATCCGGCGTGAGGAGCATTAATCGAGCCGGATGCGCACTTGAAGTGAAGGGCAACTTGCTCTCTGACGAGCGCCGCTCGACTCGAGCGGCGCTCGTCGATGCACTCGAGCCTCGAGTGCATCCACCGCTCGTAGCATGTGTAGGGGCGTTCGCTCTGGCCATTATGGTCACCACGTGAATATGCAGTAGTGAGCATCACCAGCAAAAAAAATAGTTAGCAGCGCTGCTGGAGGGAGAAATGGGCGGCGCCGTCGCCCCGCAGGACTCGGACGAGCTCCCGCGCGTGGTTCCGGCGACGACTGAACGGCATCCGGCGCGGCAGTGCGGGCGGAATACTTCCTGACGAGGTGCTCGTGCTGCGGCTGAGACTGGCGCCGACCGTTCTGGTCGTGGTGCCCACCGAGTGCGTCGAGCGTCGAGCTGAGCACAACCCACTGGATGACGCTTATCCTGCTGGGCAGGACCAGGAGTTGATGCCAGGCGCGCTGCGTTCTCCGGACCGGAGTCCGGTGGGTGTGCCGCCGTTGCGACATGGCTAGACATCCTCGTGGCGCAGCTCTGGGTCTTCCCGGTCAGTTCCTCCAATTGGAGTCCAATGGAGAGGGCCTCCATTGGAGGCTCCATCGCTCGCCGTGATTTGCACGGTCGGACGAGCCGAGCTGCGCGCTGTGGCGGACGGCGCGTTCCATCTTCGGTGGTACGCGACGCTCTTTTCGGCGCAAATGTCGCTCTGAACGGCTCGCTCATGCTGGTCTACCTGCTCTTCTTCGCGTTTGCCGAACGTGGTCCAGCGCTTGCTGCTTCTGCTGCTGGCCCAAGAACGTGGTGGTGCCGTTCGGTTTGCACCTGGAACCCCACCAGCAAGAAATTCCCCGTGAATACGCCGGATGCACTCTATTGTACACGTTGCCCGGTCAACTTGTTCGTCATCTTCCTGATGGGCGTCATGCCCGCGATGCGCGCGGTTGACATGCATCGACAGCAAGCCGCTCGACAGCTCCTTGAATGCGACGCGGAATCTGGTACTGTACCAGTACTGGTGACGTTGAAGCTGCTGCTGCACCTGCCACGTTGGACTCGTCTGAGCTCAATCGGATTCGTCTGCTGTCCACGGTTCGGCGCAAAATCGGTGACCGGACTACTGTACATGTACCACGCTGCTGCGATCGCTTGCTTGGGTATCAGAACGATCGAGCATCCGCATCCATAGGCCTTCCATCCGCCACGATGGAGGGCACTGTTAATGCTATGCGGACAGGGATGCAACGTTTATTTCGCCCGTTGTTCCAGTCGTTCCTGTTGTGGTGTACAACTAAAAAATAATCATTTCTCATGCCCCGGCGATCCAAGGAGGAACTTGAAGTATCTCCATGATTCCGAGTTCTACGCACAACGGCCCCTGCAATCGATTTCCAAACCAAGACAATTCGTTCAGTATTCGTTGTCCGCACAAGTGGAACACCCGTTTTGTCAACGAAACGCTATTGCACCTTCTGTTTAACAGCGAGTACCTCGCACTCAGTGCGAACACGCAATGCATTTTGCATGGCGGTATTACAGCATTTACCCAACAAAGTATTGTATCTAGGCACGCGCAATGTGGAAGGTGTTAATCTACGAAGTATTCGCCAACCGAATGCTGGCAATCTACATGCTCACGGTCTTTCAGCTGCTACTATCGTTCGACTTACACAAACATTTCGTTCATCTCAACACTTTATCCTACTGTCGGATCGCCTTGAATTTGCATGAAAATAATACATAAAGGGAAAAATTCATGCAAGTGATGAAAATATGCTGCGAATTCCTCCGTGCTAAAGACATGCATCAATGCTACCACTGTTCAAAAAGTAACATCTGTGCCTTGTAGCGCTGACGCTCGATTGTTCATGAGCACACGTGAGTCGCTGCACTTCCTGAGTCTTCTCGGCAGCCAGCCACTCATATTTTTCTTGCGCCTTTGCAGTTGAAATCTTGGCGTGCTCACAAGCACGAGCGAGTTCCTCGATCTGTCGTTGACCCCTCTGCGTTGCGAGCCTCCGCAAAACCGTTGCTTGTTTATCGAGACGGCGTTGCCGACGTTGTTCAGATAATATTACACTACGTTGGTGCTACACATACATACCTCCGATGTGCATTATTTTCTTGCTGTGTGACTCGCATGAATTGGTTCTCAGATATGTACTTCGAAGTATTTATGTATTATTTTCATGCAAATTCAAGGCGCCTCGAAGTAACATATTCGCACTGGTGGCATGAGCGCTGGCAAGTTGTCGTCTTGGTTAATTCTTCTCTTAAAGCTTGGGCTTCGTGTCGTGCTGGTACCCACTACCTGCATTAATAACCGTCATACTGACAGTGTGCCCTTACGATCCCCATCTCACGGCGCTACAACCAACACGTTCTGAATACGTCATACGATCGTGCTTCGAAGTAGTAGCCATTATCAAAACTAATGGAAAGCTTATCTCGAATGTGCCACAGACACCCAAACGGATAATTAGTGTCGCAATATGGAGTTTCGCTTGGATTGAGCGTCTTGTGGCGAAATGTTTGGACTTTCCGAACCCTTTTCTCGCCCTAATTCGTCTAGGAGTCATGATTTCTGTGTTGTTGAGAGGAAAGCACTTGCAAAGATTGAAAATGAAGTGTTCCCATTCTGACGGTGTTTTGAGCTTATTTCCGTGCAAGCATCAGTGATAACCATTTAAAATGCTGTATTTCTCTCAACGGCGATAACTTCTTCTGCTACCGTTGCTAAACCTCGCTATCAAGAACGTGCTCGTTGCGTACGGATTACACTTGAGGATCGTTTGCCAGAAGGCATTGTGTTTAACATGGATGTCTCGGACGTAATATATATTGTACTGAGCAAGCGAACGGTGAATTCGCTTACGATGGTTGGAGCTATGGCTCTGATAAACAAATGTGAGCTAGCTGTGTCGCTACGAACCATGCACATAAATTTAAAATTTGTTGGACGAGGCGTATTTTATTGGGATTTGACTGCTATCGGGGGGGGGGGGTAAAGCGATACTTCAATCGTTAGCGAACAACGTTGTCAATAATAATGATCGCAAGGCATCGAAGATATTTTCAATAAAGGCAAGATGTGCATCCGTCGATTGCAGAAACAGCGTATACAATATTTATTACCGAGGACGATCAAGTTAGCGTTATGAGGCACAATGACGTCTCGTACTATTTGAATTCCTCAAGTGTTATTTTATATTTTAAGATGAAGTGTAAAACCTGTGCCCAATTTACTAACAATCATAGCAGGGGCTCAAAAGAAAACATTCCGGAATTCATCTTCTCCTTGTATCAAGAATATACGCTTCCAATCGGTATAAAAGACAACGGGTGGGCTTGTTAATGAAAGGGCATCGGTGCTTGACTTCTCACTAAAACTACGACACTTTCCATTGACAATTCATGGCAACCAGGACTGGCACAGATCTTCCAGGTGGATAGCGAATGACCGCTTTAGCCCACCAAACGCATTTGCTATTGTTTATCGTGTGTACACAATGGATAGTCCCTGTGATATTTATGGCGTACATCAACAAGATACTTAACCGCAAACTACGTAAGGCGTTACCCAGTCGAGGTATTTGCGAACGATAGGTGATGCTGAGTTGTTTAGCATAATTAGCGTACTAGTGACCTTTCAATTCGCATCATCACCAACCCTAAACAAGTTAGTAGTGCATCGCTATTTTTTTTCCAGATGCAATGCATCAGGCATTGTTCACGTTGAAGGGCCATGCTGTACTTCGGAAAGTTGTCAACGTGGTTAATGTTTTTGGGGGGATTCTGCTTCAACACTACGGTAATATGAAGCGCTCCCTGTCGTTCTTGCTGTTGTCATTGTGATATTCACGTTTTATGATCATTTTATTTTTGGCAACAAAACTATACTTTAAGTACAGTTCGATACGACTAAACCACTGCTTTCAAAATCGTGTTTAAAAACTTGGTCATCCAAGGACTTTTTCGATCAAGTAGTATTGGGCTACCTAATCGTATCGAACCTAGGTTTGCTTAACATAATGCTCGCGAGCGTCGTCAACTCGGCCGAAAAAGTTGATAACGAGGTGTTCAATGATACTTCGAGTAATAAACAACAGGGAATATGCTCCAAGCATCCATCCCTGATTTTACGGTCAAACATTGGCTATCACCCTCGCCGTTGCTTGCTTGACGCCCCGCCTGGAACAATGTCAACAATGTTCGAGGCGGCCAGGTACACTCGCTCCACCGCAATGCCCAGAGTGCGAGCAGCCCCAATTGAGCGAGTCTTTGTGCTACTGTGTACGCTCTGATCCCTTACTTATAATTGTGCCAATACCAACAGCGAGGGTGAGTACTTTGCCTAAGCACAGTGCGGGCAGCAGAAGAAAATATCCTATTCAATTGTACTAAGCCCACGAAGAAGTTAAGCTGGATTCGTGGACATGTGCGGCAACCGTTTCAGAGCCCATAATAACAACGATAATCGAAAAGCACTACGTTATCAGAATGAATGCTTCCCTCCCTAGAGTTTCACACAGTAGCTGCAACTCGTGGCAGCCAGACAGCTCACATTGGCTACCCAAACCTTGTTATTCCACTTTAAGTGCATCCAAAACATTTTTGATGAAAAATTGTTGTGCTCACTACCAAGTAGATACCAAGGTTTCAGCAAAACAATGAACATAGTAATACTGTAGGTACTATGTATACTGGTAGATTCTGCTGAGAAGTACACGTAATAATACCAACTTCTTCCTCATTTTCGAGCATAAAGGATTTCGCGCATTGCCTTGAACATTACACCACCCCAGTCGGCTATTCCAGCCTCTAGCTCTTGTTGAGCGAGCGATGACACGGGGAATTCAGGGCGGTGCAGTCTCAAATAGCCTGTGCGTCGCATCGTCACGTCCACTGTGTTATCGTCAACATTCTCAGCAATACTAGCGGCAGCCTTGACTTTTAATTGCTTCGATCGCTTGGTCGTTGTGAGCACAATTGCCCCCGAAATGTCTTTACGAACACGTTCGCCCGGTCGGTAGGGATGCAATTCGTCCTCGTCGACACAGTCTGCAGCCACAATCGCGCACGGCTCTCCTCCAAACTCAGCATCGCCGTGCTCAAATAATTGCGTGAATACGATTGTATTCGACTCGGTTGCCACGCCATTGTTATCCCTCGAGGTGATGCGCGCGTTGTACAAGGAGCCTTCGAGGACGTCGTAGTCTTCTCGCACTGTGATGTGCCCCAGGCGTTCGGAGATGCTGATCTCCATGTTGGTCAGGTAGAAGTAGAGCGCCTCGTACACCTTCTTGAGTGACTGCACGCCAGGGAACTGGAGCACGACGTTCCCCACGAAGCAAACGTCGCCGTCCTTGGTCTCGAACTTCTCGCTCGACTCGTGACCGAACCCATCCGCGATGAAGTGACTGCGTGCCTTGACGAAGTCGTACGCATTCTTCAGCTTCTCGTCTCGAATGGCCAGCAATGCCGCTCTGCGATCGGCCCAGTCTTTCTGTAGGCAAATGCGCGTGCACAACGGGTGCGACGCTTGCGTCCTCTGCTCACAGGAACCCCAATGGAATCGTCAGCCACCGCAGCCACCGCTATGCCCACTACACCTCGCGGTCTCACCGAGCACTCCATCATCAGCGACTGGGCCGCAGCGAGCCCGAGCTGCTGGTCCCTGATGGCACCTGTCAGCGTCTTCCTCTTGGCCGTGGACTCCTGTAGCACTGGGTCGGCTGCAATCACCTCGCTGGCCGGCAGTCCCCTGGTCTTGAGCACCGCCACTTGGGATTGCAGCCGCAGGATTTCACCCCGCAGCGCTTTCTCCTCTTCCTGCAATGCAAGAAGAAAAAAAAAAGCAAAACTTTCGTCTCCAATGCGTGCAATTCACAGGGAAAACGTTTGCAAGCGAACCTTGCGGACGAGGTACGTGGGTTTGCGCTTCTTGGCGGCTCGGGGCCTCGTGGAGTGGCTGCCGTCCGTGGAATCGTCGGACATGGGAAGTCCCGGGACAGTCCAGTTAGTCAGTTCGGCGTTATTGGAATTGATAAAAGTCTCCGAATGACATCGTCGGAACTAGCGGTAATCCGCACTTGGGCCAAGTATGCGGCTGACGTTGACTCGATTCCAGTATGTGGCGAGGGTTTTCCCACTCTTAACCGGTAGAGTCGGTAGGGTTGAGTATAACGTGCTACGTTATACTGGTAGATGTACCGTATCGGGTGATATTATATTGAGCTACTATTGTCAACTCCTGTGGACACCGACACTCTTCAAGTCTGAGCACCCCCAAGGTCGAGTTCAGTTTCCTGGATATCCCAAGCCATGGCCTCCTATTTTCACTTCAAGACTCCATATTCGTGAATCAGGGGTATTACAATAGGGTTGACATGACGTCGATTCTTTAAACTTTTTTTCCTATGCCCTGTACAGCAACTCGCGCATGGTCTTGATCATGACGCTTCCCCAGTCGACGATGCCATCCTCCAGTTCTTGTTGAGCCGGTATGGGCATGGGGAACTCGGGGCAGTGCAACCGAATGAATCCGATGCGGCGCATCGTGACAACTTGGTCTCGTTGGGTTTGGTCTGCGTTGTCGGCGTTTGCTGCATTAGCTGTCAGCAGGATCGCGCCCGAGATGTCTTTGCGGACGTGGTCGGACGACCGGTACGGATAGCGCTCGTCTTCGTCGACAAAATCCGAGGTCAGGATGGCGCACGACTTGCCTCCAAAGCGAGGATCTCCATGCTCCAAGAACTGCATCAAGCCAATCGTGTTCGACTCGGTAGTGACTCCGTTGTCGGCACTCGAAGTTATGCGAGAGTTGAATGCATACCCCTCGATCACGTCGTAGTCGTCTCGGACGGTGAGATGCCCGAGTCGTTCCGAGATGCTGATCTCCATGTTGTTCAGATAGAAGCACAGTGCGTCGAACACCTGCCGCAGGGACTGTACGCCACGAAAATGAATCACTGCGACGCTTTCGAAGCAGATGTCGCCCTCGTCTGTCTCAACCTTCTCGCTCAACTCGCGATCAGCACCATCAGCCACGAGGAGACTCCGCGCGATCACGTAATTGTACACATTCTGCAGCTTCTGGTCCCAAATCGCCGACAGCGTCGCTCTCCGCTGATTCCAATCCTTCTTGAGGCAGTTACGAGTGCACAGCGGGTGAGCATGTGGTGTCCTCTATGAGATCATCCAACAACAACCAGTCAGTTAGATAGCTCCATTTACATGAAAGCAAGCGCGCCAACTATTCTCACCGTGTGTTCCATCGTGAGGGACTGGGCCGCTGCAACGCCCAATTGCTGGTTCCTGACGACGTCTCCCAGCATTTTCGTCTCTGCTTGGACGTGCAGTAGACCGACAGCCGCCAGTTCACGTGCAGACATACCCTTCGTCTCCAATACGCTCACTTGAGCTTCCAGCCGCGCAACTTCATCTCGCAGTGCCTCTGCTCGTTCCTGCATCAAGAATCCGTCAGTGCAGCGCCCAAACTTCCCAGCAACGGGCGTCTGACCTTCTGGACGAGGTACGTGGGCTTGCGCTTCTTGGGTGGCTGGTGCTGCGGCGACTGGCTGCTGCCGCGGGAGCCTTCGTGTGCTGCGCTTGACTCTCCCGGCATTCAGTCTGCGGTGATCAGCACGCCTGGGAATGCCGCAACAAAACCAGGGTTGACGGCACCCACCTGAAGGGATGCGCTCGGGGTCAAGAGGTCTATTGTCATGGCGCACATGCGCGTTTAGTGTGTTGGAGTTGCGTAGTAGTATTTAAGCTAGAGCCGCGGCACTTTGGAGCATGAAGTCGCTGCGGCGGTCTCCGGCAGATTACAGGTTGAGGCGGAGTGTCTTGCCCACGAGGTTCCGGCGGGGCTGCTTCGTCACGGTGACTTTCACGGGGTGGAAGGGCTTTGACTTGGCGGTGGGGGACACGCTGGAGCCGCAGTGGGCGCGCTCGCTTTGGGCAGCACCGCTCTTCTGCAGGTGCGGGTGCTGGTGCGCAGCCGAGGACTCGGTGTGGTTCGAGCAGTCCATGCAGCGGCAGTGCGACGTGCAGGCGATGCCGTTCTGGAAACACTCGCAGTACTTCTTCAGACACTTGGACTTCTTGCAGCGGCAGCCACGCATCACGACCGCGCTAGATTTCTGCAGGGGAGGGGGGCATCAGGCACACCAGCATAGTTAGGAGTTGCAAGTTGGTGGTCAAGTGGAGCGCGGGTCGTACCTGCGGCAGGAGGTGAAGGAAGCCCGTGGTGCTTGCATTCTGGGGCAGCGACGCGAAGGAGAAGGCGCGCGGGTCGTTGGCTAAATAGTTGTGGATGGCCTCCACGCGCTCGGTCTGGTTCTTGCGGCCGTTCTTGCAGTCGTCGCAGGCGCAGCCCGCGTGGCAGAAGCCGCGCGAGCTGAAGCACATGCAGTACATCTTGAGGCAGCCGGTCTTGCAGCCGCAGCTGGTGGACGAGGCCACGCTCGAGGCCTGGATCTGTTGCGCGTGGCGCAGCAGCAGCCGCTGGCGCTTGTCGTCTTTGGCCAGCTCCTGCTCGCGCTCCGACCGCGCTGAGCTCTGCTGCAGGTCCGACGAGCCGTGGGCTGGCGTTCTACCGGAGCTGTGCGTTCTACTGGCGTCCAGGCTAGTCCTGGACGCGCTGGTCTTGAGCTTCTTGCGCTGCGGCAGCTGCAGCAGGTTGGCCGCCTCCAGCTCCGTGAGGCACACGGGCAGCGCGGCGCCGGCGCCGTAGCGCTTCTCCAGCAGCGCCAGCATCATGTCCATCCACGCCAAGTTCTCGCTCTCCTGGCCCTGGGGCGGCTCGCGCGCGGCGCGCGGGTTCAGCGCCTCGTCCGCCGCGGTGGCCGGGCGTGCCGTCTCCACCTCTTGCGGGCGCGTCGCGCTGTCTCTGGACGCGTGCGCAGCCTGTCGCGCCTTCTGGGCGTCTGCGGGGCTCTGGGGGCTCCGCGCGGGGGCGCGCGACAGCGCGCGCTTGGGCGCGTTCACTGCCGGGCACGGCGCCGGCCGCGGGCGGTTGCTGTCGATGCTGCGCAGCGCGCGCCGCGGCGCGCGCGCCCCGGAGTCGCCGCTGCTGCCGCTCCGGGCTTTGGCCGGCGCGCCGGCCGCGCGCTCGAGGAATTTGGCCGCGATTCCGACACGCGCGGGCTCCTGGTTCTCCTGCGCGTCCAGCGAAGGTGGTGGCGAGGCCCCGCGGGCCGTGGGGGCGGAGCGCAGCGCCATGGACTGCTACGCACGCGGCAGCTCCGGGACTGATCTCGCCCCGGTCGGCGCGGCGAAATTCAAACTTCCACTTGCCGCGAAGGCCGCGGATTGGCTGAAAAAACGACTTGATGTTTGTATGGGGGACCACCTCTACAGGGGACGAAGTGTACATGTACCGGTATGTTACCTCTACAAGACGTTGCACATGCGCATACAAACTTTGAGCTTTAAATTCAACCGCCGCCGCTCTGATGAGCCCTACCTTGCTGGGGGGGGGGGATGTTCTACCTGCCGCGAGTGCCTCTAAGTGGTATTGATACAGTCCGCCAGCCTCGCTCTAGGCGGCGGCCGAGCCGCGCAGCCGCAGCCGCTTCCACGTGTTCTCGCGCACGGCGTTCTGCAGCAGGTCGTAGATCTGGTTGCAGCCGTCGGTGGCCACCTCCATGAGGCCCTCGAACTGCTCGAGCGGCAGCTTGCACTCCATCTGCAGCAGGTTGAGCTTCTGCGTGCGCGGGTTCAGCGCGATCACCATCTGCGGCGCGCGCGCCAGCTCCTCGGCGTAATTCAGGTCTGCCAGCAGCACCACCAATACCAATACCAATACCAATACCAATCACAATACCAATAACAATAACAATCACAATGTGAGCCACGAGCCCCTCTCCACACACGCCGCGCGCAGCCTCACCGCAGAGCATGGTCTGCTGCAGGTAGCCCGCCGACGAGGCCACCACGAAGTCGTTGAGCGCGATGCCCGCGTCGATGAGCGCCAGCGTGATGGCGTTGATGCTGGCCGGCAGCTCGCCGCCGTCCGCGTGCAGCACCTGCACGAACACGTCGATCTGCGAGCGCGGGTACAGCTGCGTCTGCACGCAGGCCTCGAAGATCTGCTTGACGGCCAGCGACATCTCGAGCTTGCGCCGGTCGCCGCCGCGCGGCGGCTTGCGCTCCGACGTGGCGAACGCGGCCTGCGTGAACTCGCAGTTCACGGTCGCGCGCGGCTGCGCGTCGCTGGCGGCGCTGCCCGCGCCCGTGCCCACGGCCGCCGCCGCGCCGCCGCCGGCGCCGCGCAGCTCGCGCGGGCCGTACACCACCGCCACCACCTTGGTGTTGCCCTGCTCGTAGTAGGCCGAGCCGTCCACGCGCGCGAACAGCCCGAAGCGCGCGCGGATGCGCCGCACCTCCTCGCTGCGCCGCCCGTCCACGCGCAGCCCCGCCAGCGACACGAACTCGCCGCCGCCGCCGCCCAGCACGCTCGCGTTGCCCGCCTTGGCCGCCATTAGGTCCGCCGAGTTATTGCTTGGTGGCAGGGCCCCCGTGGCGGAGGATTGACTACATGGTAGAAAACGCGACCGGAGAGGGGGGGGTCGGGTAGTCATTATGGAAAGTTGAAGTTGACCTTCACTCTGACCGGTGCGACAGCCGAAGGAGGAGGTTGGGGGACTGATGTAGCGTAGTGCTTCGAAGTACTCTGAAACACAAAGTTGCAGAAATTGCGGAGTAGCTGGACGAAGGACTCGATTCCATTAACGTTCTGACGAGGGGCTCCCATGTAAACGTAGCCAATCTGGACTTTGCCTCTGCGATAATGAAGGGCGCCTGCAAAAAAGCTTCAAGACGTTTTACGAGAGAGAGGCGACGTTGCCCAACGCTGAATCTGAGGCTTTCTGAATTGCGTGGCTCCCCGAGAGATGCAATCTGGTAGAGTAGTCGACAAGGATATCGACTTTGTGGTAAGTACTGCAACTACGCTCACTCCGAGTCTTGTCGTATAATTTCACAATTGTGAGATCTCCACCGCTTAAGAAATGCATCATCTATCTTCAAGCTGGTTCGATGCGCTTGAAGACTCACCAATATCACACCCCTCGTCCGCCAAGAACTTATTCAGTTGTGGAAGAATGCACTCACGAACCAAGGCCAGCGCGTGGGCAGATGGCACCAGCACTGACGCAAATATGGTCACGTCGCTCTCAGAACTCACGTAAATGTCATGATCTTTGCAACTAGTGTTTCGAAAATACCGAGAGATAAAAGCGAGATCCACGTCATTGGAGCCCTTGGGGTCGTCCATGTACAATCTTAGCTGCGGGTATCAGTGCGCATACTGTTCCATCCAGTCTGTAGAGATCATAGTTGGCCACCGAGTCGACAAACTCCCGTGCAAGGCTACCCTCCGCACCGCATCCCAACAGACTGGTATCGATTGCTTATGAAAACGTTTGAGCTTGAAACATCCTGCCGAAGCTGCATCTGTTAGGCTGTATGAGCCTCCATCTTCTACACGTACATGTAGATGGTATTCTCCCCCCACGCCTGTTTGCTCTTCGTCGCAACACCTCAGAGCGAGATAAATTGACTAATGTTGCAATTGCGCTCAACACCATCGTGATTGGCGACAACATTGTGATGGCGCATATTCAACGAGCGCGAAATCGTGACTGCAACACCGTGACAGCTACGGTGATACCGTATCGATTCATGGTGTCAGTGCTCCTGGCAGCATGATGCGTCGTAATTTATGTCCGTGAAACGGATTCTTAGCTTGGCGTCAGAGGTCGCTTTAGGCTGACGAGATCGTCAAGTCTGCTGGTTAATGGTAGGCGTGGAGGTTAGACCTTACTCTGCTGTGAGCGGATCAGTTCATCCCAGCAAAGAACTGCACTCTGCATCGAGTCATTGTACCGACCAGCAGATGCAAACAGAAGATCTGGCCGATGACAAGTGGAGTGAAGACGCGTCCGGGTTCGGGATCCCCGACGGGACTTTGCAACTCGTTGGCGTGCCCAGAAGACGCTGGAGACGCCCCATGGAGCTGCCACTACCACCTCCGTCACCGGCCGAAGCTCCAATCCTGCAGGAGTTTTCACGACCGTGGAGAGCACTTTGTCTCCCGCTTCCTCCCACCTCGGGCGAGCAGCCTAAAGCTGGTGCGATGAATTTGCTGCACTGCATCATAGCTTGAAAACTGACGGTATCTCTCTTGTAGGGCTTTCGCTGATGAAGTGCTACGACCCGCAGTATTCTCCGGGAGTGCCGACCTTCGCCTCGGAAGTCCGAACGTTGTCTTTCTTAGAACCGCGTGTGGCTGTTCCAGAGTCTCAAGCGTTCTTGGTCATACCACGAATTCGATTCACTCTTGGAACGGTTAGTAACTTAATCGTGTTGTAGTGTTGTTACTTGATGTTCATTGTCACTAAGTTTGAGCTTTGCAGATTGAGCCTCTAGTATGCAGGATGTTGGTATATGACATTTCGCTAAACTGTCGAGTGACCGAAGAGTTTTGTTTCCGGATTCCAGGTCCGATGTTGGATAAGTCGGACTGCACGATTCCTCCGGCAGCGCTCGTGTATGTGCTCCCAGCACTGAAGAAAAAGAATTTGTATCTGCTTCTGAAAGTGTCAAAGGTGTTGATCGGGGATGTGGATATCGCGACAGGACCCTACTGTATGCCCGACAAGTTTGCCTCTCCAGCTGAACAGCAGAAATTGGTTGAGAAAGCAGTAGATTGTGGAATGCGGCTGGGTCGATTTCAGCAGCCGTTGGCGTGGGGAGTTATGCCTCTTGCCAAAGGAGAGAAGCAATCGATGACCCTGTACAGACAACGGGCGTGTATACCTGAGGAACAACGTCTATCGCTGATTTCAGATGCAATTCGCGGCACTTTAAAGTACGTGTATTACTCCAGATCAAATCGTAACCATTTTTTCACATTAGACTTTGTACTTCGTAACTAGGGAGAAGATTGTCTCTGGCCAATGTGAGCTCGACATCGATGACGTTTCAGCGGAAGAACTATCGGATGCTAAGTTCCACACGACGGACACTCTCGATAAAAATCCTGCTCGACTGGAAATTCTTGATCCGTTTTCCGAGCAGAGCGTGAATATTGCTAGTAGACCAGAGAGTGATGCTGGTGAGCGCACTAAACCAGAGCAGACAGATGACAAAGTTATTCGGTGTCGGGAAGTCCAGCCATTATGTCCGCCGTCTTTGGTTTCGATGTATGGCATTGCGGCGTCAGGGCCCATTGCAGTATCGTATGTAAACACCTTGTATATTTACCCACTTCAGATTGAGAAGTGCCAGTTTCGCAATGTCGCTATCCGAGTTCAGTTGCTGCAGCGAGAAGTAGACGCTGTCCGTGGAGTGGAAGAAACAGAGGAAGCTGTTCTTCGAGCGATATACCGAGCGAATAATCAGGTTGGGCGATCCACGTATGCACTTGTCGGGTACCACCAAAAGAACCCGCAGTTCGAGGATGAAATCAAAATTTGCCTTCCGGAGTACTTGACCACGGAGCACCATATCCTATTCAGTTTTTACCACGTCCATTGCAAAAAACTGCAACCAAACCAGTCTCAGCAAGAACTTATTGGGTACGCGGCTCTACCTATATTGGGGAAAGACGGAACCGTTATACAAGACGGAAAGTATACCGTGAACTTGACTTCTGTTCCAATATCGTCAAAATCGTCGACAACTGGAGGAGGTATTTCATTAATCCCCGGGTACGTTGGTGCAACACGAGATGGGGTTGTAGACAACACCAAGACTGTGTTTACCTGTCGCAGTCGCGTTATTTCTTCGGTGCACAGCCAAGAGAGTGCGATTGCAGAATTCTTGGCTCCGTTCCACGGCAGTCAGAGAAGAGACGATTCCAAAGATCAAAGCGCCGACGAAGAGGTTATTATCAAGCGCTTAGTGGGGCTTAGTCAGAGTGAGGCATCAAATCTGCGCTACTTTTTTTTCATGGTAGCCAAGTTTGTGCTCGGATACTTGCGGTATGGTACATCAATTGTACGGTGGTCCGCATTTCGTACGCTTCTTACGGTCATAAAGAAGGTCACTTGCGATTCTCAAGGGGAACGCGAAGTTCTGCACTTTGTCCATGTTGTATTCGACGAGAGATCAATTGACGACCCAAGCAACCCTCAATCATCTTCCAAGCCTTTAGTAACAGGTGAGAGAAAATCCGTTTTCGGGGCGCTTCTGGAGACGTGGCTGAATGTGCTGAACAACAAGAGCTCAATCGAAGAAAATGCAGAAACACTGTCCATGTCACGCCAATATTCAAATGTGCTCCTGCAGCTTATTCTGAAGTCTATAGCGATGAATCTGCTAGACCAACGTGACCCATCTAACTCGAACAGCAACAATGCATTACCAGCAATGTTACCCAAAAATGACGAGGTGATGCTTGAACGGGTACTGCTTCAACTTATGGCGTATGCTCTTGATATCCCGTCAAAAGATCTTGCAGATAAGAAAAAAGTTAACTTAAGCGTGGCATACTTCTGTCGTGGCGTATTTCTTGTCATAAAAAACGCATTCCCAGCTCGCGTTGTGAGCCGATACGTAAAGTGGATCGATGTTCAAGGCAATGCAGAGAGCTTATGCATATGCAATATCTGGTTCCCGTTCCTCAATACTTTGGTAGACTTTGAGTTTTTTCCCACAATTAACGGTGCCGTCTCGACGCCCGATAATTTCACAAAAAGGCGAGCTTGGCTCGCTAAAGCTGTTTTTGAGAAGCTCATCCTTATTGTGGACAAACAAAATGGAGACGAGATTCGAGAGACGGCCGTGCGTTTGCTGCGAAGAATGTTTACAACTCAAGTTTATAACCCTTGGTTTCAAAGCCCAGAACATCAAGAAAAGATAGCGCTTTTGTACTATCCACAACTTCCGAGCATTGTTCAGTTTACAGCGCCAGGAAAACTTCTAGCGAGCAGAGTGGGTGAGAACCTCTCCAGTGATCCTAACTCTTCAAGTTCCTTTCTCAGTTCTGCGAGAGCACTTGATCTCCAAAAAGAGTTGGTGATATGTGTTGGTCATCTTCTCTGCAGCGTTTCGAATATGCACCTGTCGTTGTTTTACCGGCTTAACGATGATAGCAACGAGCAGCTCAATCAGGCGAAGTTCAGCCTGACCGAAACATTAACCTTCTATTACCACGTTATTCGTAAGGTAAGCCTTGTTACTTTGCTTTAATATCGTCGCCACACTTGCTGATAAAGCTTGTCACAGTCTGACAAGGTATTAGAAAGGAATCGCGTAGACAGCAACGATCATTATGATAAATCCCTAACAGAAGGCAACGCCCCTGAACATTTGGTATACGACGAAGCCAGAGTGCATGCCAATCTTGCGCTCATTCAACGCATGCTTGAGATTTTTCTTGTTGCGGAACCGGGAACTATGAGCAACGGCCCGCTTAGGGCTCGGCTGCTTGCACCAGGCGCAAGTATATCCGACACTCAAGCAAATCTGTCGCTGTTGGAGGATAAGCAACGCTCGCATCGCCAAAGTTTCCATCGTAGAGGTGGAGGTGGTTTGGAGTCATCGTTAATGAACAGTACAAAAGGCAATATTGTTGACGGGAACCATGACGCAGTCCAAATCACGGTAGACGGAAATTCGTTGCATAGGTCCCTTCCACGAAATTGGAGCAAGCAGGCCACGAGCATTCAGCAACGACGTAGCACTCTAAGTATTGGGTCAGAAGATAAGGCAGCTACCACTAACCCAGAGCAAACACTGCAAGGTCAAGATGGTGCGAAATACGATGAAGAAGTTGCTGCTCTTCAGCAGGCGGTGGCCAGCACAGCATTTAGAGCCATTCAAACCGCTGTTGATGAGTACGAAGCCGTCGTTCGGCTAGTTGAGATTGTTCGAACACCTCGACTCTCAACAGATTATTCGGATGACAATTCATGGCTACAGAATGTCTCGGCAAACCAAGCGCTCGTTCTGCTGGGCTACCTCACCGAGTTGCTCTTCCAACTGTTGCAACAAGCGAGCACCATCAAATGCTTAGCCGGTGAGCTAGACGAGGATGGAGGCACAGAGGATGATCAGCAGACCAACGATCCTGACGACGACGCCAGAGATACCTCAGACTCGTGTTTTCTGGTCATTTTGATGGAGTACTTGCAGGCATTCGTGTGGCGATTTCCTGTGGCTTTGTTTGCGGTTCGTATTCCAGGACTCCCTGCTGTGCATGATGAACGCCGAATTCAATTGCTGATATCGATTGCAGCGATAGCAAAACAACCCTTAGTGCGGCATCACGCCGCCGTGCTGTTGAGCCAGCTTTTAGCTGTCAGCTTCGAACAAACAGGTAGCTTTCTTCTTGTGAAAGCGCCAATGCTGAAGGTTCTGACCTCGGTATTTTTCCCGACTCCAAGCAATCCGGGCGTGTGTTTGGAAATCCCCACCTCCTCCTTGAGAGACTTGATCGATGAAATGCGAACTTTCGCTACAACTTCACGGGATAACATTTTGCCGCTTCCGTTTAGCTTTCACACACTGTTCATTGAGCTGCTCAATGATCTTACGACGAAAGTCCATACATATGAACGCTGGCAGAGTGCATTCGCTGACCCCGACGGAGCGCACGACTTCGAAGAAATTGAAGAAGGACTCAACCGCGTTGTTGAGGACATTTCGCCGCATTGGCTGCTTCAAGAAAAGTTGACCTGGTTAAACGCGTTGCTGCGACTCCACGAGCGCCGTGAGCGCTTCGCAGAAGCCGCTTGCTGTAAGATTTCCGGCATCGAGTACGTACAGCGAGCAGGTCTTGGGAATGGATCGGACAGCACGCATTTCGGCCTAGTGCAGCAGTGGATCACAAGCGAGCTTTTCGTAGCTCTCAGCTACGCCAACCGCGCAGACTGGGTGGACGAGGCGCTGGCCATTAGCGAGCTACTGCTGGTGCGCCTGAAGCAGCAGCAGCGCTTCAGCGCGTACCACCGAGTGCTTGGAGACATGAACAACTTGGCCGTCCGACTTGCAGAGAGGGAGGAGAGCAGCGGGGCTCAGCAGAACAGCTCGAGTTTCTCCTTCTACCGGGTTCGCTTTGCCGGCGGTTGCGTGCCGGCCTTGACGGCCAAGGACGAGTTCATCTACAAGCGCAGCAAATTCGTGTCGCTTGGCGAGTTTGTCAGCGAGATGAAAGCCATGCTCCGAGCCAAGTACCCGCAGTGCGAGCGCGTGGACGTCGTTCCCGAGCCCAAGCCGCTGGCAGGGGGAGACAGCAACCCCAACGTGGTGTTCCTGCGCGTCACCACCGTGGAGGAGGCTCTTCCCGAGGACGGGGCTCGCCTCGGAATCCAGCACTGGCGCGCCGCGTTCAAGTTCGCCGTGCCCTTCACGCTCGGCAGCTCTTCGTACGGGAAGACGTCCGAGCAGATGAAGCGGATGACGTTCCTGTCGGTGGCTCGCGCGTTCCCGTGCCGCCTGAACCGGCTGCGCGTGCGGCGCCGCCACGAGCACGTCCGCTGCCCCATCGACAACTCCATGGACGACGTCCGCAAGCGCTGCGCGCTGCTCCGAGCCGAGACGGACAAGGAGCGGGTCGGCAAGACCGACTTGAAGACGCTGACGCTCGTGCTCAAGGGCAGCGTGGACACGCACGTGCACGGCGGCATCCCGGAGGTGCTGGACTCGTTCCTGGCCGCGGCTCCGGCGCCGCTGCTGGACGCCGACGGCCGCGCCATGGGCAGCCACGAGAGCGCCGAGAAGCGCCACGAGCTGGCCGACCTGCTCGTCGAGTTCGCCGAGCTCTGCTGGACGTGTCTCCAGATCAGCCGCGAGGCCTTCCGCCGAGGTGGCGCGAGCCTCCCGCCGCGCGCGCCCGAGCCGCTCGAGGCGCCGGCGTGCAGCGCCGCGCTCGAGAGCTTCCTGCCGCCGCTGCGCGCGCCCGCGCCCGAGCCGCGCGGCGCGTGGACGCCCGAGCCTGCCGCCGCGTGCGTGGCGGACCACGTGTCTCCGCTGCAGAGCGAGTTCGAGCGCAGCTTCGCGTCGCTCGTGGCGCAGCTCGCGGCCAAGCTCCCGTTCGTGTGCCGCCGCGCGGCGCGGCTCGCGCGCGTGCAGCAGCAGACGGCGAGTCTGCTGCCGACCCGCAGCAGCTCGTCCCCGTCGCTGCCGCGCGGCAGCCCCGCGCCCTAGTAGCCAGCAGCAGCAGCAGCAGCAGTAGAAGGCAGCGACACGCCTCCAACGCTAACGAGAGACACAGCAAGACAGAGGGAGAGGGAGAGAGACGTTCTACTTGTTCCGGGGCGTCCTCTACGAGCCTCGCGCCGCCTACTTGCCGCCGCCCAGCAGCATCTCCTTGGCCTGGTTGATCTTCGTGGCCAGGAACGTGGAGCCGCCCGTGTCCGGGTGGTTCAGGATCAGCAGCTTGCGGTGCGCGTTGCGGATGCGCTCCGCGGACGCGCTCTCGCGCACGCCCAGGATGAGCGCGGCCTCGCGCCGCGTCATCTTGTCCTCGAACGGGCCGTCGTAGAAGTTGCGGTACTTCCACGAGCTCGCGGCCTTCTCGCTCTTGGGCCGCGCCTTGTACGCCTCCCACACCTGCAGCGCGTACTTGGCGCCCAGCGCCGCGCCCGCCACGCCCAGACCCGCGACCAGCACCGAGTTCTCGCGCGCGGGCGACGCGTGGAACGCGCGCAGCGCCCGAGACGCCGGCGCGTCGCGCGGCGAAGAGGCGGGACACGCGCCCGCGGACAGCTGCCACGCCTGCGCGGCGCGCGACGAGCGCGCGAGTCGTCGTACCAGGGCCATCGGCTGCTGCGCTTCCCGAGCTTGAGCGTCTCGGGTATGGCGCGAAGCGCAGGTGCTGGAAGCATCGGACTTAGTGGAGGTGGTACAGCCACCTAAGGTTGGTGTGGATGCCATAGGTTCGACGAGAGAAAGGGCGGCAGCCGTCGGACTCGGACGGCTTCGACTTGCGTGTCGCACGCAACTCAGCTCGGCGGTTCCGCCTCCAGGGTCACTGGCAGTGACCCTCTGGACTTCAGACTGGAGGGGACCTCCAGAGGGTCGCCGGCCTGTCCTCGAACTTCGAGGCTCGAAGAAGGGGCGGGGGAACTGAAATGCGTGGTCGTGACTCCTGTTAGCTGGTGACGCCTCCGCGGCGAGCCTGCGATTCACTCACCGCTCACTTGGCAAACTCGCCACATCCGTCTTAATTAATACATGCAGGCACTTACTTTTCCAGCCCAAAATGGGAGAGGTAGGTTCAGTCAACGAAACCGACACAACACCGGCTACGATGCCACAGCTGGGTGCGATGACGAAATGCAAGCAGGAGGCATTTTGTACATGTGCATACATATATTAATAGGTTGCAGGTAGACTTCCATGTTTCCACCCTGCAGTCTCCCGCCTTCCTCGAGGTCATGGGCAGATCGTTTTCGTGCTGAAAGGATTTCAGGTTGTCCAACTGGCCGGTAAAATCTTGCGCTAGACGTGCAAGCGATGCCACGACCTCGGCTTCCTTGGCGGAGCAGAAGCTTTGGCCCCTGCCACTGGCAGTGCCAGCGCCCACAGATTTCGACTTGCCCCCTACCGCCCAAGTCCGACGGTCGAGTCCGACAGCGAGCCCGACCGCCACTCCAAGCACCATGAACGCTCCCCCACCGCTCTTCCTCGTATGCCGGCAGCTCGGCGTCGCGCTCTACGGCGAAGTGCTCGAGTGCAAGCTGCCCGGGGACGACCAGCCCGTGGCGGTCAAGTGCATCTCACTCTCGCGGGCGATGGAAGCTCGACGTCAGACCCTCGGAACTCGTACAATAGACAACCCGATGCAAGAGCAGCGCGTGCTGGAGCGACTCATGGCCACCGGAGGCCACCGCAACGTGGTGCGGCCGCTCTTCCACTTCACTCACGACCGGAGACTCTACCTTGTCAACGAGCTCTGCGGAGACGGAGATCTTCACGGACTAGTGACAGACAGACTCAACGCGGCCGCGTTCCTGGAGGAGAACGAGGTGACGTCGCTGATGCAACAAGTGCTGGAAGGGGTCAACTACCTGCACACGATGCTCGATGTCGCGCATCGAGACTTGTCGCTCGAGAACGTGCTGCTGAGTAATGGGGTCTGCAAGATCACGGACTTTGGACTGTCAACGGACGCTCGTACGGTGTGCGAAGCTGGACTCGTGGGGAAGGAGTACTACATGGCACCGGAAATCGTTGCGGGGGAGAAGTACGATCCGGTACTGGCGGACGTGTGGTCGTTGGGGATCATGTGGTTTATCATGCTGACGGGATCTCCGCTTCTGTCGCTGTCGTCTGAAAAGGCGTTTGGGTCTCTTGCTACCCACGGCGTCGGAGCTGTGATTGAGGTGTGGGGTCACTCGCACCGCATTTCGAGAAACACGATTTGGCTCCTGGAGAAGATGCTGCAGGTTGACCCGAGACAGCGCATTTCGCTTGATCAGGTGCTCAACCACGCTTTGTTTGACACCAGGACCGCATAATCTGTCTGCCGTGTATAAATGCTGAAGTTCTCGCGACAAGTATCGAGGGTCAGTGAATGGGCAGGCACTTATACAGTATACACACTATGAAATACCGGTATATGCATATTTGCGCCGACATGCCACCACGCTGCATTTGCGTTGGCCGTTTCACGGCGTCGCTCCCCTTTCTTCTTTACTGTTCGAGAGGCCCGTCAAAGCGTGCAATTAGGAATGCTTCCAGAGCTAGGGAATGAAGCGTGTAGGGCCCGGTTGCTAGAGGAAATTGTTAAGTTTAGCAGCGTTGGAGGCGATTGCCCATTCCACCAACAATCTGTTATTGCGTGCAGCAGTAGCCACTATACGAATTCATGTTGCGTAGCAAGGAACCTAAATTGTGGGCTTCTAGAAGGCTGATCTGAAAGCCGCAATCGATTAAATGGTTCCGGAGCGAATTCTGAGCTATGTTATACGTCTGACCTTGGTACACCTGGTCTGCGTGGCGACGTGATACTCTCGAGCAAAGACTGAATGGTATGACACCCAAAAGCACTGGCACAACTGAATAAAGGCTGCGGAAGGTGGTCTACATGTACGCGTAGTATTAGGAAAACTACATGTAGCTTAGCACAGCGCGGCAAGAGATAAATCCGCAAGAAGGACGTGACACATTGCAATCGCCAGTAACTGCCAAGACCAGTGTCCAATGCAGATACGCGCCGTCACCCAAAAGGCAGCTTCTAGAATCTGGAATTTTCTTTCTCGGGTATCTGCCTGAACCAGATCACAACTTCAGCTGTCGATTACTGCACAGCGACCGTTGGAGCCCTGGGATATAGCAGATGAATGGCGATATATCACTCCTCGCGGCATGAAAAACGGAAATGTATCCTGACAGTCGTGCGTTACGCGTGTTAGCCCTTTCAACTCTTGTGTGTGCGCAGACGCACTCCAAGCTCCACCTGGACCTCTCTGCAGTAAAGACCTTTCTCTCGGACGTTCAGATTCCCACTTGCCGCATCTATTACCCAAGTCCGACTGGAACAACCGAGCGAGTCCGACGTGGACCCACCGATCCGCCAGCCGACTCGAAATGGTTCATTCGTGCTCGAGTGCATGCTGCCCGGGGACGACCCGCCCGTGGCGGTCAAGTGCATCTCACTCTCGCGGGCGATGGAAGCTCAACGTCAGACCCTCGGAACTCGTGCAATAAACAACCCGATGCAAGAGCAGCGCGTGCTGGAGCGACTCATGGCTACCGGAGGCCACCGCAACGTGGTGCGGCCGCTTTTCCACTTCACTCACGACCGGAGACTCTACCTTGTCAACGAGCTCTGCGGAGACGGAGATCTTCACGGACCAGTGACAAACAGACTCAACGCGACCGCGTTCCTGGAGGAGAACGAGGCGACGTCGCTGATGCAACAAGTGCTGGAAGGGGACTACTGTGCTCTTCGTGTTTGGGGCTGAAACGAAATACGGTAATATTGCTGTGATCGAGTTGTGGGGTCGCTCGCATCGAACTTCGAGAATCAGGATTTCGCTCCTGGAGAAGATGCTGCGGGTTACAGTAATCCAGATACAGTAGGCGCATTTCGTTGGATCAAGTGAACTAAACTATCCAATATTAACCGCAATAGCGGCGAAGTGGAGCAGCCGTAACAGGGGGCTCAAAAATTCACCGCTTTCGCGTGTATTGCTAGCGGTAACACACATGTACATTCAAGCAAATAGGTTACTCACATGAAAACGCTGCTGAAATTAACTGCATATGAGCCATGCATGACTGAGCGTGCGTATAGGACTGGTATGTAGCGGCTCGCCACCGAATTCGCCGTCGAGAAGTGATTTGTATTTCTATGTGTGGAGCTGCGTGTCTGCAGTGCTATTAACTTTGCATAGTACTGTGTCACCTGGGATCAACACCTCTTCAGTATACGTCTTTTCGATATTAGGGTAGTTTTAGAACCGCTCAACCGGTGAGATCTAATTTTAGAACCGCTCAACCGGTGAGATCTAATTTTAGAGCCGCTCAACCGGTGAGATCTAACAGACGTTGATTTGACGACGCCCACCTTATAGCGTCTTTTGGATCTTAGGGCCGCTCGACCGACAACGTTCAAACTATATTGATAAAAGAAAGCAATAGAACATTACGCCGGCAGATTTTTAGTTCGGACCAGCGCGACGTGGCGTCTCATGATTGGTTGAAAATCTATGTCAACACACCTTCATGCCCTATTAAGTACACCAGAAATTCTCCACCCCTTCTTCCTGGAGGAAAGATGGTTAAGCTCTTCTGTCGTTTTGTTGGTGAAGCTGGCAACGCTATCCCTGTCGACGTCAGAGAAAATGAGACGGTTGGAGACTTAACCGGAAAGTTCGCTGCAAACGCACAATATGCGGGGCGAGTTGATAAAATGCAGCTCTTCCTGGCGAAGACGGCGGACGGTGCGTGGCTGCCGTCGAATGACCCTGATGTGGTTGCTATGCGAAGTGGGGCCGTTTCTGAAAAGGTGCAGAACCTGCTAAACGGACAAATCGATCCAGCAGAAGAGATTGCCGATGTTTTTGTACCAGCTCCGCAGAAGAAGCAGATCCACGTGCTGGTGGTGGTGCCCCGCCCTGCCGGGTCGGGGCAACACGCTGTCGGGGTCTTGGAGTCCAAAACGGGTCATGTTCGCGTTGACATTGGTGGAACTGCTTCCAGAGCGCTGAAATATAAGCGTACGTATTCTCGCCCCTAATTGTTTGAATATGTTGTTGCTAATTTTCTTGTGTAGAGCAGGATACAGACGGTGGATCATCAACGTTCAATGCTTCGTACCTGTCATATTGGCGGTCATTACAATCATTAGACCTCCTAATTGGAATTTGATAGCTACACCGAGAGCTGTGCAACCCGGGAAAAAGAGGGTGCGACATGTTAAGGTACTCATCTCTCAGCCGAGAGCTGACCAAAGGATCGATATTGAAAGAGCTGAGAGATATGAGCAATCGTTCACTTGGTCATCTCCTTCGTGCGTGCACGAACCGCGCGAATTCTCTCAGCTTTTCACTCAGTCGTTGCATGTCATTCTTCAAAATTCGATCTCGCCACTGATCATCACGGCTCGCTCCATCCCCAGCACCCGATCCTATCTTTCTTCGGCCTGCTTTGACCCAACTTCGAGCTCCTCTCGTCACGAGGAAGCCTAGGAAGAGAGACGCAATAGAGGAGATTGGAATCAAGAGGCAAGCATGTTGTCTTGAAGTTATTATAATCTACGATCGAAGGTGTCGGCAAGTTGCCGGCAACAGCGGCTCGAGATTGCTGATGCAGTCGTAGACATGTTTTCGGCGATCAGAGTACCACGTGCTAGATTTTGATCGTCACGTTCACTGCACGAAAATCACTATCTGCCTATTTAATCAGAATCCGACCATCCAACTCACAGTATCTCGTATTGTGCTATCCGTAGTGGGATAAAGTGAGTAACTGAGCCCGTGTCATCTACATGGCATTATCGATCAGAAGCAGGTGGACTAGAGAACAAAGGTTGTGCTTGGGCAAGTAGGGCCTACCGTGCACGGTAGGCAGCTTCTGATTTCGAGGTCTATTGTTTTGGTCTTCGGAGAGAATCCAACCGACGAAAAAGGATGTTTAACAGTTCCTGGTCGCTCGTTTATCGTGTGTCAGATGATTGGTGTTGACATTGCGGTGGGGGCGATTTTGTCATATTCGCAACATTGGAAATCGAAGCTTGACAACATGACCGAGGAGGCGAAGGACGAGACACCGTTACAAGCCCAGCGACAAGAAATGACCGACCTGACTTTTGCTGCTGAAGCGCAGCATCAAGAATTGACCGAGCACGCTTCGCTGCTTCCTGCTACTGAAGCTCAGCGACAACCTCAACAACAACCCTTACAGAGCACAAAGAGAAACAGAGGAAGAGGAAAGAGGAAATGAATAATTTAATGGAAGCATGAAGGTGTCTTCAACTTCTCAATTACCAAGTATTTGTTGATCGATCGTGATAAATATAAAGTTAGTAATATAGTAACATGGCGTACTCTCCTGAGCAATACCAAGCTGGCAAGAAACATATCAAAGCAGCACAGAAGCGCTACTACCAGCGCACACGCGACGCTCGCTTTTCGTATCAAAAGAGCTACGACCAGGGTTCGATAGTAGTGAGGGTTTCGCACCTTTAGTACTAAGACTACGGCCACCTCACGTTTTGGAATTTAGTATATCACTACTAATTTACCTGTGCATGCTTAGTACTAATACTAACTATCGCTGCTATTAGTACTAAAATGTACCTACCACATTCCTCGTTTACTCGCCTCTGTGCGATCAATTTCAGCTCGATTGTTACGCTGTACGAACTCATGGTGTGCACGCTTGTTATTTGTACGCGTATGCAGCGAACTCACTTCGAAAATCCTATGGAGAAAACACGCTCTTGGAATATTGTACAGCAACTTCAACCGAACCAAACTTTTTTCAACTGATGGAAAAGCCTGCATTCTAGACCTTACAACATTCTGGTGGCTGATGCGCAGCCATGGCCGGGATTGCGTCGTGCTTTCGTCCACGTCGGGTTGGGCTAGGCTGATCACTGTGAGCTCCTAGGATTTTTCGGTACCGGGGAAATGCTTTTTGACACAAGCAAGCACTACTACAAATCTAACGTATGTAGTTAGTGTGTATGACGATTACGTCTATTGTGCCGTTTAGACAAATCGGCTCCATTGAGTAGCTAGCAGCTACAGTGATGACGAGCGTGTTGGCTACAAATGAGGCCTGTTGCCTCCGAATTTTCGTTCAGCAATCGACTTTAACTTCATTAAAGTGATCGGTGTTATGAAAATCGAAAATGTGTCAAAGGAGGCTATGTCAGCTAACCGGATACTGGCGGCTACAGGACAACCACCCACTGAACCGTCCTTCGAAGATCCAAGATCGTCTTGGAAATTAGTAGTACGTTAGTACTAACTATTCTGAAAACTTCACGACTAAATTGATTAGTTGAACTAATGCCAGCTCTTTCGCATAATAGTTTTAGTACTAATAGTTTATGACTACTATTAGTACTAACGCTAATAACGAGTAGATTCCTATCCGCCGCTGCATGCTTCGGGTTGGCGCCGACAGAACCCTGGCTACGACGACTAGAATAGAGACCAGATTCGAGCTCGCAAGCGTAAACCCAAAACCGAACTTATTGATGGTGAAGTCGAACCTAACAACGAAACCGAACTTAATTATCAACTAATTTTTTTCTCACGTAAAAAGTCAAGTCCAATATAGGTAATGATTGACGTTTTTGGATATTATAACTGGTTTAAAATCTCCAGCAAGTCATACTCCAAATATCTGAATTAATTAATTTCATATTTTTTTATATTATGATATAAAAGTCGATCCTGATAAAAGGTCCAATAATTATAAAGTCATATCTACGAAGAATAATATAACCAAGTATATATAGGCAACGTGTTTGCATACGAACTCGAAGGATTAAAGAGATTAAATATCCAACCTATCAAATGGGGTAGTAGCTACCGTGTTAAGGTGCGTGGTAGAACGGGCAAGATGGTTTATGTTAGCAACGTTTCGCGTCCAATCAACAAGAGATTAGTATCTAAGCAGTACAATGTTTCGATTGAAACCCTTGAGAAACACTAGTCACCCGACTACAAGGCTGATCCTAAGTACCGTTTTTACAATGGCAATCACATGGAATCACATACATCGAACATGAGAATGCTTGATATTAGCAACTATGTACCTGCTGGTACCAGCTACGATAAATATCTCACAACATACCTCGGTGGCTGCAAATGTGATGACAAAATTAGATGTGTCTGTGGTCTTGGTAAGGGTCTTTTCCCTTACGAGTACATCACCTCCTTCAATGTACTAAACCAGACCACTTTACCACCTAAGTCAGCTTTTGACAGCAAGCTTCGTGGAACAAGCATCATCGATGATAACTACGAACGAGTGAAGTTCGTGTGGGAGTACTATGAGATGAAGTCCATCAAGGATCTACTGATCTGGTACAACAATCTCGATGTAGTCCCATTCATCAAGGCTATCAATGCTCAACGAGAACTCTTTAAGAGCTTCAATCTGGATATGTTTGCTGATGGAGTGTCGCTACCTGGTCTTTCGGAGAAGGTCATGTATCAGACCTGCTTCAATAATCTCCAATATTCGGATAAGAAACCTGCCTCAGCATTCCAATTTCCAACTAACCGTTTGGGTGGATACAAGAGTCAGGATGCTAAGGCAAAGCGACAATTTGGTATGACACTTCTGCATTTGAATACGTTGCTTCAAAACCAAAAGTATCTATGTGGTCTATGCTACTGCCAGCTTACCGCTGACATTGCTTCAGCAGATCGTATCAACAATAAGCTGGGACACATCGATGGAAACATCTTGATCGGCTGTGTGAAGTGCAATACGGCTCGCAAGGATATGTCGCTTGGTGGATTTCGATATATGAAGTTGCTTGAGTTCAACTCGAACAGACTGGTATATTCTATTGATCAAGAGGAGAAATATATCTACGCTAAGATGAAGGCCAACATCGCTGAAGGTCCGTCTATTATCTTCAACCGCTACGCTAAGCGCAATGAAACGACTATTCGTGGTGGTAAGGTGTGTAAGAAAATTATCGGATATGACGCGAACGCTCTATACCTCTAGGCACTTGGTAATGAGATGCCGTGCGGTCGATTGACAACCATTGATGCATATCCGGGTATCGTTGATGACATTATCAACGACAAAATCTTTGGTTTCCTCGAGTGTGATATTCGTACCCCGCCACACCTAAAAGACTACGTCAGTGAGATGACCCCCATTTTTAAGAATATTCTAATCGATTGTGCTGACGAGAGTGTGATTGGCAAGCATATGTTCGATTACAACGAGTCGCGCAAGCAAAGCCGAGCAAAGCCAGCTCGTAAGCTGATCGGTAGCTACTTTGGCGAAAACCTTCTTATTTACACACCATTGCTTAAGTGGTATCTTTCTCACGGTATGGAGATCACTCAGACTTACTGCTTTATCAAAGCCAGCTCTCATAAGGCTTTTGCTCCCATTATGGAGGCTGTATCCAATGCCCGGCGCGAGGGCGATGTTGATAAGTCTAAGGCTATGATTGCTGAGATGATGAAGCTGGTAGGAAACAATGCTTTTGATCGATCTGGAATGTACATGAGCAAACACAAAGAGGTTAAGTATGAGTCGAACGACAAAGCTATTAAAAACAAGATCGAACATTTTACGTTCCATGGTCTCGAGGAGTTTAATGACGCCTGTGAGATCACCACGAAGAAACGACGACTCAATAACAAGAACCCCATCCATTTGTCTATTGCAATCTATCAGCTCGCCAAGCTACGAATGCTTCAGTTCTACTACGACTATATAGATTTCTACTTTAGCCGCTCTGACTTTCAGTACCAGGAGACGGACACTGATTCGGCTTGTATCGCATTCAGCTGTGAGAATCCTTTCCAGGATTGTATCAAGCCTGAACTACGCGCTCACTTCAAGGAGCAAAAATACAATTGGTTTCCGCGCGACTACAATACTAAGGTGGCTAAGTTTGATCGTCGTACCCCTGGCTTGTTCAAGGACGAATGGTCAGGTGATGCTATGGTCTCACTATCGAGTAAAAACTACATTTGCTACCTACCAGACGCTGAGTACAAGGTCAAGGTTTCAGCTAAGAGGGTGCAGCAAGGGCGTGGTCGCAATGAAAATGTACTTAACCCCGACGG
>BSXT01001182.1:0-46428 GCA_030267785.1 Phytophthora fragariaefolia
TCCTCTGGTGAAAGGTGCCGTCCTCGCCTTGGATACGAGCGCTGAGGAGCTGCTAGTGCATTGACGCTGGTCCGCATTGCCCATAGCTTTTTGATGCTGTTACGACAGAGGTCAAAGGACACCATGACCGCCGTAACAGCACCACGAAGCAGACGGCAGCCGATGCTGCGCTGTGCGAGGAAAATGATGGCCCGCAAGCGCACGTCGGGGGGTATATCGACTTGTCCTTTCGCGCGAGGCATTGTGGCGATTGGTTTGTGCTGGTTGGGTAAAGTGAGCTAGGAGTGAATTGGCTGTCCACATCCAACGGTTTACGGTTTAGTTGAGACAAGCCTACAAACGCTTTTTAGCCAATAGTGTTCATGTCTTCAGTTTTTGATTAACCTCAATCGTCATTTTGAAGTGGGCCAGAGAAGTACACATTTTACACAACTTGAAGATAAGTTGCTTTTTGGGGCAAAGTGCACCGAGTGGCAAGTCGTCGTCAGTGCGCCTCAAGCACCAAAGCGATGCTTTTAACCTGGCGGTGATTATCACCACGATGGTCGACATCCAGCGTCGACATCGTGTCAGATGTAGGCCGCACGCAGTTTGGGCTGTCCGACTAGCTTAACCTTATGCCGAGTCCGTGGTGCTGTCACGCCCTGCACGAAAGTGGCCAGCTGCAGTGAGAAAACGGCCTGTTGATCAAAATGTTCAGGTGCGGGCGATCAGGAGGCTAGTCAACAAATGTTGGTTCTGGATAATTGTTTCCTTAGTACACATGTATCCGTTGACAGTTCCACCATACGACTTCATCTTCATAGAGCTGGGCGCTCCTCTTTACCAAGCTGCGCGCCGATCGCCAGCTGCGATTTAACTTATCCCATCCGATGGATCACGCTGGCAGAGGCTTGCACCGCCCGCGCGTTCTAATGCCACTCGCAAAAATACTCCCGAAGCGGAGTGAGGACGCCGAGACAACCGAGTGGCTGCAATCCAGTGTGCCCCCCGCTCGCTTGCTCGCAGCGTCCCCCAAAGTACTGGCCACCAGCTTCATCAACCAAGGGCAAATATGACAATGAGAGGAGTTCTGCGGAGGCTCCGGCGCAATCAGACACCAATGCCAATTCGAGAAGGCGGTCCGGTCGACGCTGTTGGTGAGGGCATTGCAACTCAGCACCCCAACAGGCTCGCTCGAACCAGCAAAGTGCTGAACAAGGTCATTGAGCCTGCCGATAAGGCCGGATTCGAGACACCCGAGGAATCAGCTCGAAGCCGCAAACGTGATCGTCTCAAGAATTATATCGTACGTCGGCGAAACAATGTAACACGAAGTGCTCGGGGTTTTCTGTGGGCCGCCCTGCTTTCAACCGATAAGGACGATTCTCGGTGTTCTGACGGCACCGAAGAATGCGACGATGTGTACATGGTCGATTACCAAAGCGATTCGGATTCAGACGACGCCTCACTTTGCGACGACAACTACGTGACACCTCCGGTGGTTATCCCAGAAATGTACCGACGACAGGACCGACTGGGAGGGATCACTGTGGCGGGTGCACGCGTGCTGTTCACATACGCAGGGTTCAAACGCCAGCAAATGATGCTTCGCAGGCTCGAGGCAGTAGCAGAGGCCGACGAGTTAGTGATACCTGTTGGGATGCACCGCGAATACATTGTCATCTCAGCCTTCTAAGTCTAGCTCCATGGGAAGAAGTCTAGTCTTGGTTGTAGTAACTCGATGTTATGAAGCGTGACGTATGCACCGGTATAATCTATCCACTGCTTTGTTGTTCCCCTATTCTAGTGAAGTAGTCGTTTCTTTTTATCTGTGTTAACAGTATCAGTTTTCTGCTGAGGTGCTGCTTCTTCGTGCAGCTTGACGGTCGTATGAAGCTTCATCAGAGGCAAAATGGCAGGCAGACCCCGCGTACGGACAGAATGCGCACTCGGCAAAACTAGGCTTCGGTTCGAAGTTTCCTCTGCGTAGCCCCGATGCAACCTCAACGATTGCAGCTTCTGCTTCTTGAGCCGCTTCCTCCGAGAAGCGTACAAATCCGCTGTTCTCGTTTCCTGCCCTGCTTCGCTCGACGTTCGGTTTAGTGGAGTTGCAACCGATCTGCTGCAGTTGCGCACCGAACGGGGCCTCCCCGAAAACCTGACGGAAGGCGTACATGTACATCTTCAGCTGCAGGCTTTCGTCTGCAAGCTTGCGCATATTGCGCACAGCACCACTCATGTTCGACTTGAATTCCTTGATAACAAATGAAGAACCATCACCGCCGGTACTACTTCGTATTCGATCAATACGATCCCAAACACCGCGTAGCTCGACGTTGGCTGCAGGCACGTGGAAAGCAAACTCCTCTTCTACATGGACAATTTCCTGCAGGTCTACGTCCCTATGGTGGGTCTCAATGAAATCCCACAGAGCCATTAAACCGCGATCGAGCAGGAAGGCCGCCTGTGTCTTCGACGTGTAAAGCCCATATCCGTCACCAGCCCAGGACCGCATGAACGCTTCCTCAGCTTCTGCTGCCGCTAGTGCTTTAACTTCGTCCGTGTGCTCACCGCTCCGATTGGAAGCAGAGAGAGACCTAGCAAACGCCGCAATACCTTCGTGCAACGCGCGCCCAAACATCATCGAGGTGGACACATCGCCGTTCAGCTTCATTACACGACCAAGGTAGTACCGGTGTGGACAACGAAGGTATTCGAAGATCTGAGAGTACGATAAGTGGGGTGGCTCGTACGACATAGTTGATGCTGGCGACGATGAACGACGGGTGATTATTGCGCTAGGATCCGATCGACTCTCGCGTTGACTCTTTTGGCACTGCACCGCTGGGATGGTGCCAGTGTTAAGATTTGTTGAGTCGCTTTCAGATAGGAGCTTTCCGTGGTGCAAAATGGGAAGAAACACGCGACGTACAAATTCGCGCAAAAATCCAGCCATCTCTGAGAGCCAAAACTGAGAGGATTCCTGTCCCGAAACTACGCCATCTTGTGAGGTAGAATGCTTTGTTGACGGAAGCTTGATTGACGGCTGAGCTCGGAGTAAATGCGCACTGTCCGATCCACTGTTCAATTGGTTGGCGCCGATGTTTTTTGTGGCGTGTACTGGTCGATGATCTCCGTCGTGCCAGATGGGTTGAAATGTTCGGCTTAATTCATCGCGCTTGAATGACGAGGCTGCTGACAGCTCAGCAAAAGACAGCACAATTTCACCGTAAGCTCCTACGGTTAGAGCCTTATACGCGAGCTGCTCACATTGGCCCAGGTGCTCCACACGTGTTTGAACAGGGAATGGCTCGCTCAGTATATCGTACGGAAGCGGCAGTGTGAGACGCTTCATTCGTCCAGGGAACTTGCTATCACGCATTGACATTAATACCAGCAGATGCTTACTGTCGTCCTGCTTGTCGGCCGAAGTAGCCGCAAGGGACTCAAGGGCATACGCTGTCATCGGAAGGACTCGAATACAAGTATCATCTGTCCTGGATTCATCAGCCTCCGATGATGCTTCGTCCCATGCTACAGACGATGTCAGGTTCGTTTCTCTTAGCTGCTGCAAGAACGGTACCACAAACGTCACTTGGGCACTCTTTGCAACATTTTGTGCAGTCTCCAACTCGCGCAGGAAGTCTGCCATTACCAGAGACTCCCGCTCTTGCTCTGGCGAACTAGGACTGAGCAAAGTTTCTAAGCGGCCAGTCTCCTCTAGAAAGCTCTGAACGACTTCGGCAGCGGACCGTTGGTGACACTCAGCTCGCAGTCGTTTAATGGTTCTCACAAATGACTCAGCCATCTCTACGCCAGATTCAAGCTGAGAAGAAACTGCTTGGGGCAGCTCCAGTTCTTCGTCTTCTCTTTGATGTAGCGATGTGCCCAGAGACTTGCCACCAGTTCTAACGAAAACTTCAAGAACGGTAAAGAGGTCAGCATGGCTTCGGTGCTCTTTTTCCATCAACCACGAAAGCAACTCGGCCGGAAATGCAAAAAAATCAGAGCGTAGAACATTGTAAAGGTGGCGGGAGTCGCTGGGAAAGCACAATGCGCATAGCAGTGAATACACTGCGTTGACGCCAGGCTCGTCGAAAAGATGGACTGGTGAGCCACGGGATTTAACAACTACCGATAATTGTCGATCATCCATTTGAACTGGGAGTCCCTGCTTCTTGAATGCCAGCAAAACACGACTTGCATCTGCATGCGAAGGGCAAAGTACTGTGGCGTGCGCAGAGCCTTGTGTTTCCAACCAACTAGCTAAATACGCCCCAATACTCCTCTCCTCGGCGTCGGGCGCACTGAACCGCCAACACTTGAATGGGATCGGTGCGGAGATGCCTTCACTATCACCCCCGTAATGCGTCAAAACCTGCTTCGCGAATGCCAGCATCTCCTCTCGCTTTGCATCAGCCTCATGACGTGCCTCCAAGACGGTGCGCTCCACAGTACGAGAGCATCGCGTACTTGATGCAGTCTCCAGCAACTGCCGCTCTAAGCCCTGCGTCAGGGGACACTCGTCTCCTTCCAACAGGACGCGACTGAAGCTCGCGCTCGACAGGACACTCGGCTGAGCGCACAGATGGCCTGTAAGCTTCGCCATCGCCGGAGTCATCCTCTGCACGTCGTCCAGCACCACGTCCGTGTACTCTCTCATCACTGCCTCACTGAACGCGACCGACGCCGCACTACCGCCGCCGTCCTGCAGCCCGCACAGGTCCAGCACATCCATCACCAGTCCGTCCCACGACGTGGCATTGTGCTGCAGCAGCAGCTCCTGGTACGTCTTGTAGGTCTCGGCCAGCTCCTGCTGCGCCTGCTCTCCGGCCGCAGCGGCCGCGTACCTCTCGGGCGTCACGCCCTCTCTCTCCAGCAGCCGGAAGAGCTGCAGCAGGTCCTGCGCGCCCTTGCGCCGCTGCAGCGTGGACGTGGCCGCCGCGCCCGGCGGCTCCAGGCCGTTGTGCAGCAGCAGCGCCGCCAGCTGCGCGCGACCGAACACGCGCCGCTCGCGGCCGCTCTCGCGCAGCAGCAGCCGGCAGAGCTCGCGCACGCCGAAGACGCCGTGGCCGCGCCGCTCCAGCTCGAAGGCGGGCGCGTCCCGCTCCAGCGCCGCGCGCGCGGCCGAGTCCTGCGCGGAGCTGCCGGTGAGCAGCAGCACGCGGCGCGGCGGCTGCTGCAGGAGCCGGCGCACGCGCTGCAGCGCCTGCAGATTCGGCGCGCGGGAGACCAAACTTTGGTGGACGCTCCTGGGGCCCCTGGCGCGCGCGGAGACGTCGCAGTTGGACGCGTGCACAGAGCAGACGCCGGAGAGCAACCGCCGCGTGTGGCCGTGAAGTGGCCAGCGCCGCCGCAGGAGCGCGGCGCGCTGCAGCGAGCGCCTCGCGCCTCGGCCCAGCTGCGGAGCCATGTTGCCCCCTCCCCGTCCCGGAAGCGCGACGGGCCAATCAAACGCAACTTCAAAATGTTTTTGTACCACATGAAGGCAATAATGACGCTTGAACTTTTACTGTTGCTGTTGCGTCGACTCGCTAACATGATGCTTCTCCACGACTTTTTTTTTCGTACGCGCCGCGATGCCCAAGTTGCGGTGTTTCCGGGTTGGCCGCCATTTTCTGATTTTGGTAGCACTTTGGTCATCTAGATTTTCCAAGTAGCATCCGCGTAGACGAGTACATCCGATGGAACCTGACGCTGTAGTCTGTGCGTTGTGCGTCACGATCAAGATGACACGCCACCTCCAGCGTGTCGTCATGCTTACTCCGTGCACACAGGCCACAACATTTTATAGATGCTCATTTCTGGCAGCGCAATCGCTAGCTGCAGTCGCTCAATATATTGCAAATGTCCATTTCCAGCAGCATTACGGTCGTTGTTTCACCCCCGTGTGCAGCGCTATCCATCGCCATATATCTCGTTTCGGAACGAGCGGCATTTAGGTTCTGTGAATGGTCCTCCCACAGCCATTTGACGACCTCCAGACAGGGAGGCTCCAGTCGTCCGAATTCGTCATTTATCGGAGCGGCCCATATGTCGCTATCCATCATGACTCAGTACATTCCCAGTCATCCATGATCTCACTTTGTTGATGCTGTGCTGAAAAACAGCATTTTTACTGAATTACAGTCCCCCCACGTGTGCCTATTTTATGACCCCCCCGTTTGTTTGAGCAACTTTGGATTTTTCTTGCGGTGGTCCTCGCCCCACACCAAGCGAAGGCCCCAGATTTGGGCACTTTGGATCAGCATGGCAAGCGGCTCGGACGCTTCGACGCAGCGCGTGGCCACGCAGGTGGCGGTGACGGCCGCGGGCGCGGCGCTGGCCTACTACGTGGGCGCGCGCGGAAAGGGCGCGCGGCGCGCGGCGGCGCAGCGCCGCAGCCAGGCCGTGGCGGCGGCCCGCGCGGCCGCGCTGCCCACGGAGCTGGAGCGGCGCAAGCTCACGTCCGTGGTGGTGCGCGTGCCGGCCACGACGGCCAACATGGGCCCGGGCTTCGACACCATCGGCATGGCGCTGGACATCTGGACGGAGATCTCGGCCGAGGTGGTGGCGCCGCTGGCGGGCGACGCGCCCGACGTGCGCCGCGTGACGCTCACGAACGAGGGCGAGGGCGCGCAGGAGCTGCCCACGGACGACTCCAACCTCGTGATCGTGGGCATCAAGGCCGCCTTCCAGGCCGCGGGCGAGGAGCTGCCGCGCCATCTCAAGGTGCACTGCAAGAACCGCATCCCCTTCGCGCGCGGGCTCGGCAGCAGCTCGGCCGGCATCGTGGGCGGCATCATCGCTGGCCTCGCGCTCGCCGGCATGCGTCTGCCGGTGCACGGCCGCGAGGAGCTTCTGCAGCTGGTAAGAGAGACGCCGCTATTGTTGCCGACAGGGGCACGCAGACTGACGCGGCCGGTTGTGCTTCATGTGAACAGGCCTCGGAGATCGAGGGCCACCCGGACAACGTGGCGCCCGCCATCTACGGCGGCCTGCAGCTCGGCATCTTCGCCGACGACCGCTGGTACTCGTCGCGCGTGCAGATCCCGGACGGCCTGCAGTGTGTCGTGTTCATCCCCGACTCGACGGGCCCCACGAGCGTGGCGCGCGCCATCCTCCCGCCCAACGTGCCCCGCAAGGACGCCGTGTTCAACATCGGCCGCGCCGCCATCTTTGTGAACGCCTTCCGCTCGGGCAACCTCGACGAGCTGCGATACGCCACGCAGGACATGCTGCACCAGCCGCAGCGGGGAGCTGCGCAGTACCCGCACCTGGAGCCGCTCATTAAGGCTGCGCTGGGTGCTGGAGCGCACGGCTGCTTCCTGAGCGGCGCCGGCCCCACGGTCCTGGCCATCACCAGCGGCCGTGCTGGCGACATTTTCACGCAGCAGTTGGCTGAGCGCCAGGAGAACAAGGTGGCCAACGCCATGCGCGAGGCTGCCGCTGCCCTGGGCGTCTCGGGATGCGTGTTCATCACCAACCCAGACCACCGTGGTGCTTTCATCGTGCGTGCCGAGCCGCAGTTCTCGAACCGCTCTGTTGCGCGCTACGAGGGCGACGTAGCCGACTTGTAGAGTGCTGTACCGGAAGGCATGTATGACATCCAACACGGAGTTAGGACCTGATAGGCAATAAGTCGTCGAAATGCACGGATACGTTGTCGTTCAGAAGCTCGGTTTCCACAATCCATTATTGACAGAGCACGTCGCTCGTGCCAAACACACCGTGCACTATCGTAGGCACGTCTACCCTTTTCCAATTTTCTTCGCACTCACTGCGCTAGCTCCGTGGCTCGACGCTTGTTGTTCCACAGGTCATGCATCCAGAGATACTGCTCGGGGTAATCATTTACCAGTTCCTCCAGCGCGGTGGCGTACATTTGCACTAGCGCAGACGCTTCAGCTTTCCTGTCGGCCGTGGTCGGCACAGCAGCGTTCGCCGAGATCTTCACAGAGAGAAGCAGGCAATTCGTTAGACTAGCATTGGCATGGGGCTCCTCCGGGTAGGCTTTACCGGTCGCAGTATGAGGCGGAAGGGTTTTTCGTTCGGGTCGGACGAAGTGTAATAACGCTTGTTGTGCAGCACGACGGCAAACCAAAGCGTTGTGCCCGTCTCCAAGTGCAATCGGGCTGCACCTGAAGCCAAGTGCGTCGGCTGGCCGAGAAACGACACGTCCGCGCGCGTGTGCTTGCTATTGCAGCGTTGGTCGGCCACAAGTCCGATCAACTGTGCCGCAGTGCCGTCCGCGTTGGGGCGCTGCAGCACGTCTCGAAGCAGCCCGTAGCACTTTTTGTCCTGTGTAAGCATC
Source organism: Phytophthora fragariaefolia (assembly GCA_030267785.1). NCBI lineage: Eukaryota > Oomycota > Peronosporomycetes > Peronosporales > Peronosporaceae > Phytophthora > Phytophthora fragariaefolia. Next base: position 8,276 of record BSXT01001182.1, read on the forward strand.
AACCAAAGCTAGTGAAACCAGCCACTCCATATTCGTCCCAACTTGGGCATCAAGCAGCACTTACCGCAACCAGGCGCCGGTCTGGTGCGCTGCGGATGGAGGCCACCAGGTCATTCAGCGCGGCGTTGTGAAGAGGCCGATACACTATCCACTGCGTCTGAACAGGTACAACCGGGCGCGCCAAAGCGGCGGGGAGGATCTCCCAGAAGCCTGACGAAGCTCGTCCAGTCAGCAAGCCTAGCTAGACGCGTGCTCGAGAGCAACCACGGACCAACGCACCGATGTGACCAGTGGCGACAATCCCGTGTGACGACACCTCCCCGCTCGCCAGCACCGTCCTCATGCCCATCAGCGACGCGTGGGCGTCCTCATCCACCGAGATGAGCGACTGCGAACTTGACACGCCGTCGAGCCGCAGCATCCACAGCAGCGACAGCGCCGCGTACGTGTACGAGTCGCGCGCGACGCGATGCACATCGGCCGACGGGAGTCCGCACGCGATGCGCTCGAGCACCACGCGACGGCGCAGGCGAACAACTGCACGGCACCACGTCCCAGTCAGTAACCGCTCAAGTCGGCGGCCTGCGCTGTTGCTCGCACCATAGCAGAAGACGCCGCCCAGCACCGTCGCCGCGCCCCAGAGGATCCGACTCGGCAGCCCCCGCGCCAGCAGCTGCAAGCCTCGCACCGCCACCATGCCCAGCCTGTTGCGAGACCTCGTCGCCATGGTGACGCCGCCGTCGCAGGCTGCCAAGCGCTCACTGCAGTCTCCATCCAGCCGCCGCCCGTCTAATCAGAAAGTGGCGACCGGCGCCGACGTGCCTGCGCCCCGCAAGCACCGGCCCGTCTCGGAGCGCGAGGAAGAGCAGGCCCGAATGGACGCCTTCGTGTTCTTCACCATGCTGCGGTAGAGCGGTCCGAGGCCAAGGGCGCGGCATCACCGCACTCAGTATCACATTCCATCCCTGCGCTGCTGTCCACTCATTCTCTAATTGCTGCACTCGCCAATACATGTATACACCTCCGTCCCCTACCGTCATGTATCGCAGTCGATGTTGCTACCTGCACAGTCTGTTGTTGAAGTCACTCCATCGTTGAAGTGGGCTCTAGTAACGTTAGCCGCTAACTATCTGGGAATCGCACAGGTAGCCGTGTCCACGCCCGCTATTTTTTCGTGCGAGGGTATCCATACCGGTATTTCCAGTACGCGCGACCAGACGGCTCAGCTGCCGCAGAGAAGCCATGCCCCAGGGCTGAAGCTGTCGATACCGGTATCCACCGAGTGAGGCGGTCATCGAGGGCCCCATGTATCACGTCGCCGAGATGGTGCGCGACGCGCGGCGCGACATGGCGCAGCGGCCCGACGGCGCGCCGCCGCCCGGCGTGGTGTGGAGCACCCTAGCGGCCTTCACGCCCTTCCCGTTCCTGCTGGCGCTGGGCGGCCAGATCTCCAGCAGCCTCGTGCGCAGGGCGCCCGACCTGGTGAAGCGCGCGGCGGGCGGCGCGCGCGACTGCGTGGTGGACGCCGCCACGCACACGCGCGGGCGCGTGGTGGAGCTGCGGCTCACGTGCACGCGCACGGGCCAGCGCCTGTTCTACCGCGTTAAGCTGCAGGTGGAGACGGCCAGGCTGCCCAGGCCGCTGGCCCCGCTGCAGACGCAGCTGGCCGTGCCGCTGCTGCGCGGCGTGGAGGGCCTCGCGCAGTTCGTCACGAGCGAGGAGCTGCCCGAGCTCTACTTCGTGGCCAAGAACTCGATGCGCCGCAGCTTCTTCCTGCGGCACGTGGTGCTGCCGCCGCTGGGCGCGGCCGAGAGCGTCGTCCGCTACGTCGTCATCTTCCCCAGCCACATCGTCTTCCCGTCCCGGGCCGAGATCGAGGACAGGACCGACCTGTTCCTGGAGGGGAGCACCTCTCGTGTCCAGGCGCTCGTGGAGCACTTGTACTCGGCCACGGAGGTGCTGGACCAGCATCTCAGCATGGTGCAGTGGAACATCCTGGGGCGGGGGCCCTACGAGTCGCTGAGTGCCTCCAGGCGCAGCGAGGTCATCCGCTCGGTGCACCAGAGGATGAGGATCATCGCGTCGCACTACAGGCTGTTCGAGTTCCTAGCCACCATCAAGCTGCAGAACGAGATGCTCTACTCGGACCTGCAGCACGAATTCCCGGACGTTGGCGGCGTCCCGCTCATGCCAAGCCAAGTGGCTGCTAACAAGGCGCTGACGGCCGAACTGGCTGAGCAAGATGCTAACGCTTTCCCCATTTGGTTCTACAAGAAGATCGACGTCGCCAGCGGCAATGGACAGGTGCTGCCCAGTGGCTTAAACGGACGCTGCAAATCAACTTCGGATGCAAGCAGCTCTGTGAACTCCAGCCAGTCTGCCCCGCCCGGTTCCAATACCACTACATCAGGTTCAGGCGGCTCTGGGGGCTGGATCGAATTCCCTGCACACGAGAGTCGTCGTCTTGAACGGAAGTTCCGATGGTATCAACAACAAAAGACCAAAGTTCCTGGACCCGTGGGCCCGTCCAGCATTGTCTTAGTGGACGAGGGCCGTCACGAAGTGGATCTAGAGACCATGCAAATGATACCGGTGTACTGGCCAGCGCTAGAGGAAATTGTTGTGTGCCGTTCACATTGGGTGTACGCTCAGCGCAACTATGGTCTAGCCCCATACAGCCCGGAAGCTGCTGCCGTGCTTGAGAGCGCATTCGTTTATTACTTGGGACTGTATCCGCTGGAGAAACAGCGTTTGATGGACATCGAGGCACAGAAGCCTCGAGGCTTCTTCAGTTCTCGTGCTAGTCTGAGTGAGGCAGTGCTTTCTGCTCGAGTGGAAAAAGATTGCACACTTAGCATTCCGGCTGATGGGCATCTCGTTGAGTTTAAAGGCGCACAAGACATCATGCAGTATAAACGTTTGCTGGCGGGCACTACGCCATTCACCAGCAAGCGTCGCGTGTATCGCGGAGATCCGCGTGTTCGTGCTGATCCCGGCACCTTGCAGCTCTGGAAAGATGCCATGGTGTGTGACCCAGCTACAGGAAAGCCGCTAAATGTCACTGAGGACGATAAAGATATCGAAGAAGAAATTGAACACCTTGTGCTGATTGTGCATGGCATTGGCGATGCGCTCAAGACACTGGATCTTATTAACGTTGTGACCCTACGCTCTATCATCGACTGTTCCACGACTCTGCGAGAATTGAATCGTGAGGCTCTTCGCTCGGCACACTTTGCTCACCTAGGAGGAGAGAGTACCGAAGCTGACCCCAATAGTGAAAACAAAGTGCCAGCTCGTCAACCTCGAGTGGAATTCCTGCCGATTGAGTGGCATTCGAAGCTGCACATGGAGGGCCTGGACCAGCTTATCCGAGACGTGACACTACCAGCAATCCCCAAGCTTCGTGAGCTGGCCAATGACACAGTTCTAGATGTGCTATTCTTCATGTCACCGATCTTTCACCAGGTCATTTTGGACGAGGTAGCGAAGGAGATGAACCGTGTTTTCGCACTGTTTCAGTCGCGTCATCCAGACTGGGTGGACTCGGGAGCATCTCGTGCCCCCGTAACAAAGAGGAAGAAAGTGTCCATTATTGCTCACTCTCTGGGCTCCATCATTTGCTTCGACATATTGAACCACCAGCAGGTGTACATGCAGCCACAAAGTACACCTTGCACAGACGACGAGGGCACTAGCGGCGAAGAAGATGCAGTTATCGAGAATAAAGACGACAGCAACACGAGCAGCGATGAGGATGCGGCTGAGGAGGTCGCAACTACCGGTAATGGGGCTATGGTTAATAGCAGGGCGTGTGGATTTGGCGACCCCTTGTCTAGTAGACAGCTAAAGCGGCGGTCAAGATCAATGTCGGAGATGTCCAATTCGAACGGAGTATGGAGAAACTCACCTCGGGCGTGGCATCAAGAGACCACAAAGAAAGAAAAACACTGTTCAGCTCGGCGTCGGTCCCCGCGGACAGCAAGTAGTCACCCCGTGGGGCGGAAATCTACATCTCGCCAGAGGAAGACAACGCCCAAAAAGACGAAGAAGCACAAGATCCCTGGGTCTGCTACAGCCCCAGCTGGGGGCAATGCTACCGTTCCGCTGGTTCCCAAGCTTGCGTTTGATGTGGAAGATCTCTTCTGCTTCGGCTCACCAGTGGGGCTGTTTTTGAATGTGCGTGGCCAGAAGCTGGACCGTGACTTCCAACTGCCGCGCTGCCGACGAATGTTCAACATTTATCACCCGTACGACCCGGTGGCTTACCGCATCGAGCCCATTCTGAACCCGGCGCGTGCGCACTCGAAGGCTGCCATTATCCGCACGTTCGAGGGCAAGCTTCGCTTCCAGTACCAGCTACGCAACTCCTTCCGGGCTATGTGGGCCTCGCTTCGACAGTGGCGTCGCGACTTCGAGCACCAAGTTCTAGCCGGAGCGCACAGTGTGGGGCTCGTGGAAAGCCCTGCTTCAATGACGCCATTGTCCGATGCACTAGCGGCCGTCGCGCAACCGTATCAATTGCAGCGACGTCCCGACGAGGTCCATGATGAGCAGCAGAGAGAGGAGCGTGAGGGCGACGCGAGCACAGAGAACGTGGCGGTGTTCGGTCGGCTGTGCCAAGGGCTCCCCATCGACTACTCCCTTCAAGAGAATGAGATCGAGATCGCCAACGAATATTTATTCGCCCTGACGGCGCACGTCATCTATTGGGCCAACCGCGACGCGAGTCTGTTTGTGGCGCAGAAGCTCATCCTGGAGCCGGCTATCGAGAACTGGCCCATCCGTGGCGATCAGGAGCCGGCAGCAGAGCTTCCGGGCCAAGTGGTGAGCGCGTTTGAGCAGATTAGCACCGAAGTAGTAGAGAACCCCGGCGTGGCGGCGGAGGAGCTGCGTGAGAAGGAGGAGGCGACGGCTTCGTCAGAGGTGTCCTCGGGCTCCGATGGCGAGGTGTCGGCCGCGCTGCGCCGAAGAAGGCATGGCGGCGTGGGTGCTGCTCCGTAGGATGGCCGAATACAGTGAGGTTGTTAGCATTTAGGATATGCAGCGTTTGAGCACGCAGTTGCAGTCGCGAGTTCAACATTCGCGTCGGATGGCGAATTGCCGAGCAGCACCGCCGTAAGCACCTGTGTCTCACGGCCCAGGCTGCGCCACGCGTCTGCGTTGAAGACACGATGCTGCCAAGAATTGGCGTGTCCGGCCGGCTCCACCGAGATGCCATCATGGGGGCGCACCCGTACATGTACATGTACATGTACATGTAATGGCCGCGTGTATAGTAATCCGTGCGACTTCCAGCGTACGGTACGGTACGGCGAGCAAATCTGCCTCGCGCGCCTCACGTTCCGGTCGATCGCCGCGGTGGCGTTCGCGCCGACGTGCAGCTACAGTACCGGTACCGTACTGTACACACTGAACATGCATTAATACATGAACATGTACATGTACAGTAGGGGATTCGTCAGGCGCTTGTGCGCATCAACAAAGGCGAGTATGGAGCGGAGATCCGCCGGATGGGTCTTCAACACTCCCTGCACTGGTTTGAAGCCACCTCAGCCCGGCTGCGCCAACGGGGTCAGCGCATCAGACTGCAAAGCTCGCCGTGTTCGCAGGCGTACGGCGGTGACGCCGGGATTTGCTCGACCGTAGAGGGCGGGCAGCTCGACTAAGGCGGCGTCTTCGTCCCTGGCCGATCTCTCCCTCGCCATGTGCTCGCGGCGGGGTCCGCGTTGCGAGCTGCGCGGGGAGCAATCACGCCAGCCAGCACGAAGCGGGATCGGCGTCTTGCATGCACCGACGGCCTCTCGCTCTTCAAGCCGGCTTCCCTCGGTCGCGCGGCGGGCAGACGCGATTTGAGCGGGGTCACACGTTGAAGGCAGGTGGCCGCGAGTGATTTAAGACGGTGCGTCGAGTACGCAGTCACACAGCCACACAGCCACGCAGCCCCGCGGGACCTCGGGCCACTGGCGAGCGAGCCTCGAGCCGCGAGCCGAGTCGAGCGTGGCGGCCTCGTTACTTACGGGCGACTGGCCATATGGGGCCGAGCCGCGATCCTCGTGTGTCAAATGGAGCTGCGCGAGCGGAGACCGTCGCCGGGCGAGTGTCGAGTGCACTTTGGCGGGAAGAAAACGATGGACATGTACGTCCGCCGGGAAGCGCACCACCGCCGTAATGGTGTGGCGAGGCCGTGTTCGCGCCTTGACAGCTCGCTTGACTTGGCTGCAGTGCCGGTGACGTTGCGTCCCGCTCCCGGCACACCACTTCCCGCGCGTGTGCAGACGTGGGATCGAGCCACTTGGCGCACCGAAATGTCCGCAGACCGGCCGGACGCCGCCGCAGCTCTCGCGGGGCCGCGCGTATTGTCGCTGAGATCGCAAGCGCAGCAGCCACGAAGCCCCAGCAGCCGGTCGCGACTCGCGAGTCGCGACGCTCCTGGGCACTGCCGGCCGGCCAGGCGTCGGCGGATCAGCGCGCGCGCGTGGATATGCAACTTCAACGGCTCGGTTTTGTTTGATCAGCATTCTATTTCTTCTCGCGTCACGGCCACGGTGAAGCGGCCAAGGGGCGCAATCGGTGGCATGATGGGCCGGAGATCCAGTAAGACACATCAGTGAGGCAGATCCCCGATCCGCGTTGAAGCGCTCGCTCGGCCAGCGTGGCGGCCGGCCCAGCCGCGATGGCCGCGGAAGGACGAGCCCCGCTGCGTGTGTGGCGGCGGCAGATCGCGGCTGCTTGCTGCCGTTGCAGTTGGCACAGTTACTAGCGCAGAGCAGCGAGGACCGCAGCTTGGGCTCGGTGGCGCCGCCCTCGCGCAGCTGGCGCGCAGAGATGGACGGGGTCTCTCTCGACTGGCGCCTCGCCTCGCGCGCCATGGGTCCGGAGGACTGCAGAGCGAGGCAAAGTCCGCGATGGGGGCGGCGTGTGTGTGACGTGGCGCAGCGCCGCAGCGGCCCGGCCACGACACACGACGCCCGTCTCTCGCGCGAGCTGTCACGCCCGGCTGTCTGTCCGCGCTGGGGCGGGGAAGAGTGTCCTCCCCGAGCGGCAGCCGATCAGCAGGAGCAGCACCAGCTGACTGGCTCCGTGATGCTCATTTCCTCTCTTTCTCGCTCGGGAGCTCGCCGCGCCGCGCCACGCCAGACCCGCCGGCGTACCCCCCACCCCCACCCCCCCACTAGACGTCGCACCGAGAGGCCGATCCCGTTCTGGTGCTGAAGACAGAGCGCGCGCGGCACCACAGGGTAGCAGACCAGACGCAGTCGTCCAGAGCCATGGGCGCGCTTCAACTCGAGCGCAGGCCGCTGCTGCACGCGGCCCCGAGCAGCGCGGACAGCGCCAAGGACGAGGAACCGCAGCGCCGCAGCGGCGACAGCACCGACGGACGGGACCCGAGACGCGATGACGTCAACGGCCCCGAGCGAGGCGCGGCCGGCGCGGATCCGGCCAGCGACGGCGTGCACCAGACCGGCACGCGCTACAGCTCCAACAATGCCGGCGACGGGCCCGAGAAGACCCGCGACCGCAAGAGCTGGTTCCCGCGCTTCAAGTCCAATTGGCTCGGCACGTTCCGGTCCAAGCAGATGTTCCACTGCTGCGAGTGCGCCGTGGCGCCGCCCGCCAACGGCGGCTCGCTGCCGAGCCAGGCCGGCCGCTACAAGGGCGCCGAGGGCAAGCACTGCCGCTGCGGCAAGGACCAGTGGCACCTCGCCAAGTCCGTGGAGGAGACCGAGTACAACCGCCGCATGGAGATCAGCAAGGCGCTCGGCGGCATGCGCTACGACGAGGCCGTGCTGCGGCTGCGGAGCATGGGCCAGTCCGAGCTCGACTTCAAGCCGTCCGAGCACATGCTCAGCACTGGGTCGCCCACGCAGCCGGGCGGCGTCAGGGGGTTCGCTCCGTCTTCGTCGTCGTTGGCCTCGGCAGGCGCCGCCAACCCGACCAAGCGCGCTCGCAGTTCCTCGAGCGGCCCCCTCCCTACAGCACGGACCTACGCCTCGCCGCAGCTCATGAAGCCCGAGCTCTCGACGCTGCCCACCATGCCGTCCCAGATGTACGCCTACGAAAACCCAGCCAAGCAGTACGGCGCGTACGCCCCGGTGTACGGTAACAACGGCATCGAGTACACGCAGACGTCGCAGCCACAGCACCCGGCAGAGTACGAGCAGCTCACGCCAGCGCCTTTCGGTGACGAGGAGGGCTTCGGCGAACTGCTGCAGGGCATTCTGGAGGACGATCCTCGAGTAGCTGCTGCCTCTGGTATGGCGCTCAATTCGAACCAGCCCAATGCGTGGGCCCGCTACGGCTACTATACGGGGGGCCAAGTGAACGGAAGCGTGGCGCCACTGAAACGCACGATGAGCATGCCGTCGTACGCCATGACGTCGTCCATGATGGCCTCGCCGCCTCGTGATGGTGCGGAGCAAGATTATTATGCGGACCCAACTCGCCGCTCCAGCTTGAATCTCGGGGTGAATCAGGTGCCGTCATATGCTTCTTTCCAGCAGCCTGCGCTGCACCAGCAGCACCAGCAGCACCAGCAGTCTTTAATGCAGCAGTTCCCGTATCAGCAACAGCAGCAGCAGCAGGAACCGCATCAGCAAGTGTACAGTCGACCGTTGTCCATGACGCCCAACACGGCGGCGGCCACATCAACCTCGTTCTCAACATGAGCTTTGACCGTTGAGCAGAGCCCGCATATTAGTAAGTAGTTCAAGTAGCTAATTAACCGAGTGAAGGAGGACCGGAGAGCGTAAGATGGAGACTCTATGTAAATACAAGCGTGCGTGCGCGTTGTTTGAATGTCTACTGGGTCACCTTCACGCATTGCCGTCTTATGCCTTCGAGGGCACGGCCACGAACTCGCGACTCTGCGTGAGCTTGTCGTCGGGCTCCTGCAGGAAGGACTCAAGCAGCGTGTTGAAGCGCTCGGCTTCGGACAGCACAAGATCGTTGCCGCCTTCAGGCACCACTTCCAGCCTCGAGTGCATGATGCGCTCGCTCAGGTACTCGCTGTGGAACGAGGGCACGAACTTGTCCTGTCCGCCGGACACCACGAGCGTCTTGCACTTGACGAAAGGCAAGTGGCCGCAGTACAGGTCGCCGCCCTCCTCGCGCTCCACTCGACGCAGGCCCTCCAGCATCTCTGCAGCAGCAGCAGCAACATGGAACGTCAGCAACCACGAAGACTTCGTCCCGTTCAGACCATCGCAGCAGACGCACCGGCCCACTTGTCCTGCAGGTCCGCGCCGAACTTGACCTCCGCTACCTCGCGCATCTCCTGCGGCCACGAGTTGACGTCCGCGTGCTCCTCCAGGTCCTCCAGGTCCTCGTCGCTCACGAACGCCTGCGTCACAGAGCCCAACAGAGCACTCAGTCTCCAGAGCCTCTCAACCTGCTAGATCGGACGCCGCGTACGTTGCCGTTGACGAGCACCAGCCGCGCCACGCGCTCCGGGTGCTTGGCCGCCAGCACGGCGCTGACGTTGGCGCCGTGGCACCAGCCCAGTAGCGAGAACTGCTCCAGCTGCAGCGCGTCGGCCGCGCGCAGCACTTCCTCGGCGTCGCGCTCGAGTCTGGCGCCACCAAAGTCCCCCTCCGGCACGCGCGGGTCCACGCCGAAGAGCGCGACGCTGCGCGCGAGCTGCGCGCTGGCGAACTGCCGGCGGAAGTCGCTCGCCGCCGAGCCGAAGGCGGACGGCACGCACAGCAGCGGCTGCAGCTCCGGGGCCGCGCGGGCCGGCGCCACGGCGGCGAGCGAGGCGCCCGAGGCCCCCACGGGCAGCTCGAGCGCGCGGAAGCCCGCGGGGGCGCTGGAGAAGCGACGCAGCAGCAGCGGGCGGAGAGTCGGCATCACTGATGCCATCAGGGCAATAATGGGTAAGTGATGGTGGGTGGAGTGGAGCGTTAGAGACCGGTATATTATAGTGCATACGTTAGGGCGGCGGCTAGAGCTGTGCAGGCCGCGATGGGAGGACGACTACGTCCTCCAGACGAGCACGGAGACGCCCGAGGCCACGCTGAAGTACACGTACGTCTTGATCTCGTGCGTCACGTAGGCGCCGAAGGACGAGCCCACGACGCAGTTCCACCCGCGGCCGTACTCCTTCTCCATGTTGCGGCGCACGAACTCGGCGATGGTCGAGAAGGTCTTCTCCGACTGTGGTGGGCCGTAGCGGCGGCGGTGGCAGCAGCAGCACAAAGCGGTTAGTATCCCAGCGTGGAGAGACCCTGGCGACCTGCACGCACCGTGACTTGCAGCTGGAACGCGTCACGCGCCGTGCTCAGCGCCTTGTCCAGCATGGCGTCTGTCATATCCTCGGCGAACACGACCGTCTTGTAGAACTTATCGCTGCTCTTGCCTGCCATCGCTTCGCCCGTGCGTGGAGTGTCGGCGCGCGGATATGCGCGCGCCCCTTCGACGAAGTCGCTTTGCTAGTCGCGTTTTAATACCGGTCAGCAGCTTGCTGCTGAGTTACCCCATGAAGCTGGTCAAGGTGCGAGTGCCAGTGCTGCAAAGTGCTCGAGGGTTCAGCTAGGGTGGCTGTGCATTACTCGACGTGCGGGGCATCCATCTACCGCGGACTCATGGCCAGTGGCCGAGTGATCTAATCGGATGCAAGTAGCTGCTACTGTAGCAGACTAAATTCTAGCAAACACACAACGCAGTCTTCGGCGTGCCTGGGGACACCTACGATCGCCGCCAAGGCGCTCCGGCGTGAGGTGAGTGAACTCGCCCCCGCTGCTGCTGCCGCCGTCATACAACATCGGATTGTCCTGAGCACCTCTAAATTTTAATTTTTATATACTTTCCATTGCGTGCTCCATCGCTTCAGAACTGACGATAGGGTGCTGAAGGTTGGTCAAAAAGGCAACTGCAACGACCTTCACTCTGTGGCCCCTTTCGTAATCAAACCGCCCCGTTAACACGAAAGTCAGTACGGGACTAGAATGACAGCTTCGCTCTATTACTTGCAGTGAACCTCCCCGAGTCGCACCCGGCTTACGCGTCCAGCAAGCACCCGCAATCGAGGAGGCCTGATTCGTGCCATGAATGATGTTGGAGGCAGGGAGCACATGCGTCCCATGTGCGACGTCGCATCCGCTCGAAATTCGAGCCTCGAATGGGATGACAGTGAGCTGGGCCGAAGTGACTTTAACGCAGTGGGATCGGCAGGGCGGCTGGCCGCAAACGGCCGGGAAACGGCCACGGCGCCGAGTTCGTCGCGCGACGCTCGTGGCCTTCGCGCCAGTGCAGCAACGGAAGGTGCTGGCCTGCTCGCTTTCGTGCTTCGTACGGGATCGGCGCTGGACGCACCTCCTTGTCTTACAATCGCCGTTGCAGCGGATCACGGAAACAGGGGCCACTATTCGCGCCGGGTGAGACAGCTCGCGGCTCTGGGCCCCGCTACACGCGCCCTCTGTTCGAGGGCCTTCCGCCGCTGCAGTCGGCCGTCGACGAAAAGCTCGGAAATAACCGCCGGCTCACGTGTGAATCGTCCGCTGGCTCACTTCCGAATAGTCCGCCCGCCGCACACCCGTCCGCCACGCACCCGCTCGCAGCAGCCCCAGCATGTTGGCCATCACGAGCTTCCCGCGCCGCTTCCCCACCGCCAGCAAGCGGCCCTTGCGCCTGCCGGCGCAGCTGGCGCGCGCGTTGTCGGCCGGCGCCACGCGCGACTCGCCCGCGGCTGCAGTGGCGGCCTCCGTGACGCCGCGCCGCGCCGCGCTGTCCTTCGCCTCCTCAACGTCCTTCAGCGCGCCGCGCGGCAGCCGCGCGGTGCACTCCAAGGCGCCCGCCAGCCAGAGCTCGAGCTTCGCCACCTCCGCCGCGCGCGTGCGCGACGACGACGACGACACGCGGCTCGAGCCGCAGCAGCTCGACGCCGTGTACGACGACAGCTTCCTGCTCGGCGAGCGCGCCGACGACTGGTTCACCACGGCGCGCAACCCGCGCACGGACCCGGCGTTCCCGGGCGTGGACCGCGTCACGGGCCGCCTGAGCGCCGTGGCCATGCCCGACCTGCGCGCGTGCTCGCGCCAGCAGATGCTCGACTACCTGGACAACGCGTGGGCCATGACGGACGCGCTGTTCGCCACGCTGCAGGGCGAGCGCGCCTTCATGACGCCGCCGCCGCACCAGCTGCGCCACCCGCTCATCTTCTACTACGGCCACCCGACGAGCTTCTTCGTCAACAAGTTCCTCGTGGCGGGGCTCATCCGAGAGCCCGTGAACCCCTACTTCGAGCACGTCTTCGAGGTGGGCGTGGACGAGATGCGCTGGGACGACATGAGCAAGAACGAGATGCACTGGCCGCCTGTGGCTGACGTGCTGGCCTACCGCCGCCAGGTCTACCAGCTCATCCGCAGCGTCGTCGAGACACACCCGGGCCTCGAGCCCGGCCACAAGCAGATCACCGAGGGCAGTCCGCTCTGGGCGCTGCAGATGGCGCTCGAGCACGAGCGCATCCACCACGAGACGTCCTCCATGCTCATGCTGGAGCACCCGGTCGAGTTCTTCCGGAGCACGGCGTTGCTGCCCAGCTACCACGAGTCGCTCGCCGACGACGACAAGCAGGTCGCGCTTCGCCCCGTGGCTGGGGTGGACTTCCCGGAGAACGAGTTCCTGGACGTGGCCGCTGCCAAGGTGCAGATCGGCAAGCCGCGGGCGTTCCCGTCGTTTGGCTGGGATAACGAGTACGGCCACCGCGAAATGAGTGTGCCGGCCTGCCGCGCGAACAAGTTCCTCGTGTCCAACGGCGAGTTCTACGACTTTGTGCGCGACGGGGGCTACCTGGAGCCATCGTACTGGAGCAAGCTGGGCTGGGAGTGGCGCTGCTTCCGCAACACCAAGTGGCCGGCCTTCTGGATGCAGGACGGGCCCTCGGGCAGCCACCGCTTCAAGCTGCGCGCAATGTTTGACGTGGTGCCCATGCAGTGGAGCTGGCCTGCCCAGGTGAACTTCCACGAGGCGCAAGCCTTCTGCAAGTGGAAACAAGCGAAGCAGGCCGACAAGAAGGTGGTGTATCATCTTACGACGGAGCCGATTCACCAGCTGATGCGTGATGCCAAGGACCGCTCTGTCGACACGAGCTCGGATGTCATCCTGACACTACCGGAGAGATCCAACATGGCTGCTGCCACAGGCAAGAACTTGAACTGGTCCTACATGTCGTTCTCGCCGGTGGACGCCCTGCCGCCGACGGCTCACGGCTTCCATGACGTGTTCGGCAATGCGTGGGAGTGGTGCGAGGACATGTTCTCGGCGCTGCCCGGGTTCCGCGTGCACCCATACTACGACGACTTCAGCGAGCCGTGCTTTGACGGTGAGCACAACGTGATCATGGGCGGGTCATTTGCGAGTGCTGGAGACAATGGTGCATCCAAGTTCGCGCGCTATCACTTCCGCCCGCACTTCTTCCAGCACGCGGGTTTCCGTGTCGTGGAGCAGAAGATGGAGGACGACGGTACCATTACGCTCGCAACGACGGATGTGAACGCGCCGCCGCCGTACGTGAACGGCAATCCGTTCCGCTCCAGCGAGCGCGTGGTAGTGTCAGGAGCTGAGACGAAGGGTGAGGCAGCAGGAACTAGCTGCAAGGATCTCTTCGAGGACCTTCGTCGCAAGAGCGAGCAGGCACTTGAGGCTTTCGTTGCGAAGTCAACTTCGGACACGCTGAGCAAGCCTCTTGTGGCACGCGATGGTACGGTGGCTGCAGCGAAGCTGCGTCGCCAAGTGAAGTGCGGTGAGATCCTGGTGGTGGTTCCTAGTGACGAAGCTACACCTGCGGTGCTGGAAGACAAGTTCGAGCTGCTGGCGACGGCGGAGGTGCCGGTGTTCACGCAGGAAAGCGCGACGGAGGCCCGGGTGACAGCCGAGACGGTGACGGCGTGGAAGAAAATTCAAGACTAAGTGATAAGGACGCTGGTGCGTAAATGTATGCAATGAATTCAACGGTTGTGCTTTCTTGATTGAGTGTCGACTCTGGTGCATTCCGCTTCTTCGTACCAGGTACGTACGGAATGGTATCAGTACCGACCTACCGGCGTCGTTGTACCGCACCTCGCTACGCTCAAAATCAACACTAACACAGCAACAATAAGCAGATGAGTACTACAGTAGTAGGAAGCTTCGGAACCAGCTAATGGCGGTGCTCGTCTCGCGAGTCATGACCTCGGTGCGCAGCGAGCACTTGTGTGTAGCGTTTGGAGTTCATTTCGGCCCATTGGTCCAATGTGAGCGGAACAAGGTCCGTCAGGTCCTTGAAGCTCTGGGTTACAGGCAGCACCATGGCGCTGGTGTCGACTTTTCCACCAACAGCAGCGGACGTCGCGGCAGCAATTTGCACGTCTTTCGAGAACTCCACCGCGCACTCGAGGAATTGTTGCGTGTGAGCACGAGGCCAATACGCAATGCGCCAAAACTCGCGACCAGGTTGCTCACCGAGAGCATTCACACGACTCAAGCGCACGGGGCGAGCCTTGTTGGCGTGGCGCTGCAAGGTACGCTGCACTTCTTTCATTGTCACGCTCGAGGTATACAGTGTCTTGGTTTTTCCGCGATGCAATGGGAAGGTGAAGGCAACAGCTACAAGAGATTTGGCTGCATCCTCGAGCGCCATCAAGTACACCCTCGCAGACGCTAGAGATGGCTCCAGTAGCGACCACACGATGTGCGATGGAGGAGGTGCTGCCTCCGCTTCGTCATGAATCTGGGATTCGGGGTCGGACTCAAACCCAGCGCTGTCGACGGGAGGCACTTCGTGTTTCTCCTCCTCCAAGCTCCCAATACTGTCACTACTTTCATCGCAGTGCGATAATGCCAGGAAGTACTCCATGAAGAGCGGCAGTCGAAGGATGGTGTACGAGACTCCCGACGTCTTCACACAGCTTTCGATCTCCTCAAGTTGCTCCAGAATCACGCTTTGCTGCGTCGTTGGCGTGTCTACAAAGATTGAGCTCACTAACACGACACCCCAGGCATTGGCACGTACGGCGGCGTGGACAACGGCTCGCACCACATCAAGACAGGCTCTGCCTCCGAGTCGAAGTGGCGGAATGAGCAACACTACATCCAGCGACGAAAGTTGCTTCAGCAAGTCTCCCATCGGAGACGGTGGTGCGCCTTCGAGCTGGTAAACGGTAGGCGGCAACGGCACCCCAGAGGGTCTAGTTCGTCCGGAACTTCCTGGAGCTGCTTTGACAGTGCACAACGTGACTTTGGCCTGCTGGATGCCCCCATCAACGTATCGACGCCCGTGGTGATCAGGAAGCACAGTTGGAATGGCGCTTTCGCCGACCTCACACGGTGGAATAGCTGAAGGTGCCGTGATCTGACTCGCCACAAACTTACTCACCTCGAGAAACAGGGCTTCACCTGAGCCAACAACGAATAACTGCACTTGGTTTTGCGGGGTTTTCCTGAACAAGACAGTCGCATGGCGCTGGAGCCATTGTCGGGGAGTCATTCGCTCGCGCTTAGTGAGCAGTCGAAAGTCACTCGTACTGCGGAATGCTTCAGGCAAATGCAGCGAGTGACGGTCTTCCTGTCGAGTTTGAGCTGTAAGTGTATCCTGCTCTTCACCGCAGACTTCACTCTCTGCGCGCTCTTCGAGGAACAGTCTAAGACCAACTGTGCCTTGCGCTACTTGTTCGGGCGTGTGTTTCTCCTTCATGACGCGCAAGAAGTCGGCATCGCTCAACTTGCGGTACTTGATGTCACGTTCGAGTAACCCTGTCAAGATGTGCGCCAGCTCGTTTGGCGAGCAGCTTGCCCCAACTCTACCTGTCAATCGATATTCCATTTCGTACTTCCTCTTTGGGTTTGCCAACACCTCCGCAGCCGCGTACCCCACATCACGAACGGAGATGCAGGGCACATGCGTGTCCGATCCGAAGCACCCGATGAACCGGTTCGCGAACAACAGCTCATCGCGACAATACAACAGGGTCTCCATGAGATGAGGAATTCGCAGGGAAACACAACGCCCTTGTCCAGGGAGCTGGCTTCGGGCGTGAACCTCCACAGCCTCGTACCCCTCCAGGGCAGCGACTTCAGTAGACGCTGAACCGACAGCTTCAGTCGGGGGCTTATCCTTTGCGTGTTCTTGGCGACAACGACTCAGCAATTCTGGCGTGGACAGGATGCTGCTGATCACAACGAGCCTCGAAACTTGCTCGGCCGCCACGGCATCCACGACACGCCTCGAAAATCGCACCCCGCTCTCTGAAAGTGCAGGAACGAGAAGCACGGCATCAGCATTCCTTACTGCGCGACACAGCGAGTCCTCTCCGCCTTGTGCGAAATTGCACTGCACGAGAAAGCAATTGGTCGCGTGCTTAAGGCGCAGAACTCGCGGGTCTTTGGCGTTCTCGACTGCCGCCACGAGAGCCACAGACACCTGCTCCTGCGCTGCCAATACTTCCATCGTTGAACGTCCGATGCGACTTGTAGCACCGAACACTACGATCACCCTAGAGCGCATCAACTTGCGCAGTTGAATCCCCATACTGCCGACTCGACGTGTGGAATTTCGTCTGGTGCTGGTAAATGGTAAAATGCATCCAAACAAGCGACCAGCATGTTTCTTCTTCTGCGACGAGGTCCTTGGTCATTCTTCTCCGTTGTATCCTAACTGGCACATGCAACGATCACATCAAGCGGAGCGTGGCTGAAAATGTTAGATCACACTTGAAGAATCGACCTGAGCTAGCGACACTCGGCGAAAAGAAAATGGTCTTAACAAACCATTTCCCGTCGCCCAGCTCGGTCTCAGCTCTGCAAAAGGATGCCCACCACGGCAAGTGTGCACAAGTCGTTGTGTCCTGACATCTTTTTATCATTTTGTTTTTCAGTCTCGTCGTGTCGACGGCGTCCTGTACTGCATGCGAGTGCTTCAATCTTCTCACTGAGCTCTATTTGGATCGGTAGACAACACGCTGCGCCAGCCGCACCATGGCATCTCGCTCTGGTGAAGGAGCGAACTGCATGGCCGCCTGGGCTGCCAGCTCTGCTTGGCCGATGGCCAGCTCCTTGGACCGCTCGATGCCTGTACTCTTCTCCACTAGCTCGCTAGCCTGCAACGCGGGACAACACATTCCACAGGATCAGCATGCCTCTCGATTGTCCAGCGGCTCTAGGTTCGAAAAGCATCATACCATCTCAATATCGCCCTCTTTCGAGAATTTCCGCTTAGACAGCTCGCGCAGAATGGGGAATTCCTCCTGTGCGAGCAGCAGCGGAGCCGTCGACAGGCCTGACTTGAGGTCGGCCAGAAGCGGCTTGCCCGTGTTCACGCCCTCGTAGTCCAGCACGTCGTCAATCAACTGCCACGTTTCGATCAACGAACAATAGCAGCGTTAGCTCATGCGTCGACCACCAAAGCGGACAGCGAGAAAAGGTCGTTGTATTACCTGGAAGGCCAGGCCGATGTGGCGGCCAAATGCAAAGCCCAGGTCGCAGATGCGCTCGTCGTGTTTACCCAGCACCAGCGCAGCCTTGCAACTGTTGGACATGAGCGAGCCTGTCTTGTAGTAGTTCTTGCGCAGGTAGTACTCGAACGGGGTGATGTCGTCGCGGGCGTCGGCGTTCTTCATCTGCATGACCTCGCCCTTCACCAGGTGCTCAATGCACGTCGACATGAGCTCGACGGCCTCGAGGTTGCGCAGCCGTGCCAGCGACACGGACGAGCGCGCCAGCAGGAAGTCGCCGGCGAGCACGGCCATCTTGCCGCCAAACACCTTGTTCACGGACGGCCGGCCGCGGCGCGTGTCGGCCTCGTCGATGACGTCGTCGTGCATCAGACTGGCCGTGTGGATCATTTCGCTGCGGTCACAGGGGCGTCAGTACCATCGCTTGCTACCGGTACTGTCGCAGCGTTGCAGGGCGGCACGTACGTGATCTCGGCGAGCCGCTGCTGCGCCGCGTGCGTGTACCCCTCCGACTGCGTGTCCGGCAGCGGTGCGCCGGTGGCGCGGCGGTGCGCCTCGGCGGCGCGCGACACGAGCAGCACCATGGTGGGGCGCACCTTCTTGCCGCCGTCGTGCTCGAAGAAGTAGCGCGCCACGGCCTCCAGCACGGGGTGGTCCGAGCCGAGGATGCGCTTGATGCTCTCGGTGACGCTCACCATGTCGTGCTCCACGAGCGTGAAGGGGTCGGCGAGCTGGCTCGGGTCCGTGGGCAGGTAGGCGAGCGGCACGTGCATCTCGCTCACAGACCTGCAGGTCACCGCAGCAGTCAGCCAGGCAGCAGGCAGCAGGCGGCGGTGGACGCGCTCACTCACTTGTCAAAGTCCTGGCGCAGGTCGCGGTGCGTCTCGGGGCGGCTGCCGGCCAGCGCGTAGCCCGGCGCCGGGTGCAGGATGGATACCGTGGGCTCGTCCTGGACAGGGAGAAGGTCAGCAGGAGGACGCCGGAGGACGCCGGAGGACGCAACGCACCACGGCGGACGCGCTCAGCCACACGTGCGGGTTGGACTCGAGGTCGGCGCGGATCTTGCCGGTCAGGGCGCGCACCGCGTGCTCGCGCAGGCTGCTCATGCGGCGCAGCAGCTTCATCTCGGGGCTCCTCTTGACGTCCCTGCTCGGCCGTTGTGAGCCGCCCGACGGGAGGCTGGCCCGGCGCTGTCGCTGCCGCAACTCAGCCGGCCCGTTACGGTGCGCTCCGTTTCGGGCCGTCCCGTCCCGGCGCTGGCGCTGCCGCAACGCAGTGACTTTCTTTCTTACGGTGCGCTCCGTTTCTGAACGTCCCCGACATCTGAAGCGAGGTGGACGTGGCACATGGCTACACCCGCCCCCGCTCATGGCTACACCACGCCGGCGAGGCGTCGCTTCGTGCGCACTCGGGGCCATGGCCGCCGGGAGCTACGCGGCGCTGCAGGGCGAGAACCGCCGCCTGCGCGCGCAGCTCAGGCGCGTGGACGAGGCGCGCCGCCGCGCGGAGCTGCAGGCCGCGCAGCTCCGAGAGCGCGCGCGCCAAGCAGACGCGGCGGCGCAGCAGCAGCTCAGCCGCAGGGAGGCCCAGTGGATGGCCGAGTACGACCGCGGCGTACAGGCGCTGCTGGACATCGTCAAGCACCGCGAGGACGAGGCGGCGCAGCTGAGGGCCGAGGTGGGGGAGTGGCGGGCTGCGGCGGCTGCTGTTCCGCCCCCGGTCGCCAAGACGACGACAAGCACGCAGACCGAGACGGCAAGACCCACGAAGGTCGCGTCCAGGAGAAACAGCGTGCGCTTCGCCGCAACTGAAGAAGGCGCAGCGTCGGATAAAGAGGAGAAGGAACGTGTTGACCCAGAGACCAGGAGGAGCATTGCGCGGATGCAGGTGAGTTCGGGTGGGTGATAGATGGTCGAGCTGGATGAACGCTAACGTGAGCGCAGCAATTGTTCGAGCAGCTGCAATCTTCAGGGGACCGCCGTGACTTGAAGCGCAAAGCCACCAGGCAAACACGAGATCACGCTGAGCCCACACCGCATCATAGTCTCAAGGAAACGATCTTGAAGCGGTTGGGAGCCATAGAAAACAAACGCAAAACGACCGAAACTCAGACAGAAGAAATCCCCATTGCCGCATCATCTACGAAGCTTCAACAGGACCTTGAAGAGCGCAATCGATTATTGCACGACCGACTATTATCTCAGCAAAACGTGTTGGACCAGCCACTGGACACAAAGCTCAAGCATGCCAATGGCAGACCGGACCAACACACCTCTACACCTCTGCAAGATACGCCAGTTATTCCTCCCGATACAGCACAAGTTTGCACTGTAAAAGATCCCAGCAGCAAGCCAAGATGTCTCGCACCAAATGTTGTCATACCAATCGACCCTACGCCGACAACAGAACGGCGACCGCTGTCTCCACCAGCAGCATGACCGAGTACATATTTTACTTCTTTCCACGGAGGAAGTTCCTATAATTATTTATCAGTTAATGGCGCATCGTTGTGCATCCACTCGTCAAGCCTTTTCACTTCCATTTCAAGATACAGCATCTCTTCGCCATTGCGATTCTGCAACGGTATAGCAAAAGATTTTCGAGCCTGATGATTCCATTCCGTAGGACACTGATTGTCAATTGAGGCCATGATATTCGCTCGCTCGGCAAACCACCGCTGCTCCGACTCCTCCAGCACCTCACTGTAAGTGTTTCCCATCCTGTTCATATGCAAAGAACATCGTTAGTGCTAAACATCTAAGGTTGGGAAGTCTTGATATAGCTGACGTACATGGCGATAAGTAAATTCACGAGGATAATCATAACGAGGATAACGTAGCATAGGACCAGTACTTGCGTGAAAGCATTCATTCTTCCGCCTGAGCCATAGTTGTCATCATAGTTCACCTCGCCAGTGAAGCCCATGACTAGCAGTGTTCGCATCCGCAGGAATAATGCCCGTGGACCAACTCGGCCATCATGAACAACATAAATGGCCTGAGAAAACCCAATCAACACAGCGTTGTAAACCAAGAAAAATCGCACAATGTCGTTGGCAATCATCCTCAAAATCATAATAACAAAAGGCCCGGTCGTCCGAAATCCCAGCAGGAAGAAAAACACGTAAAACCACGCAAATATAAGGGCGACAGCCCCGAGGGCATCTCCAACTTCTTGATGGTGTGAAAGCCGCGCTGCGGTAGATGCGAATAGCGATAAGCTTGTAACAAGGGTGCAGATGTTGTCGAGTCGACCAGCGCCACCTTCCGTGATATAGCCCTGAAAGTTCAGCATAATTTGGTTGGCCTCGTTTGAAAATTTCAGTGCAGCCAACGCAAGGGCTCCCAATTCGGCGAAACCCAATCCGGCTGCCTCGCTACGCGTTCCATCAGTGTATTTGCTAAATGGGGCCAGCGTTGTTGCGTTGAGCAATATGCTAAATACAGAGTAAATAACCAGGCGCCAAAGGAAGCGTTGCTTTCCGACGTACTTCCATTTCTTGTGCAGGAGCTCTTGAATTTCCAGTAATTTCAGCATTTCTAGCCGCTTTGACACAACTTCCTGCATGGCAACATGATGATCCGGCAGTGTATTCGAGATTTTTTCGGTGGAGCAGAGGCACTGAATGGCTGTTCGGTAGCCTTTCCTCCCCTTAGGTGCCAACGGGTATGGCAGCGACACAATGCAGTCGTGAATTCGCTGGAAACGACCAAGATCAGGTGCAGGACGCAGCTCCGGTTGCTCCAGGTCGAATAACGGCACATGGAGAGCTGTGATAGGACCATAGCGCCACGCGACCGATGACGAGTGGCGAATTAAGTGCTGGAACATGGATTGCTGCCCGATAGCTGCGGCGAGTGACAGCGGTGTTAATTCGTCTGAGTTGCGTTGCAACAGGAAGCGTAGCATTTTTGTGTATGCTTCATCGCTTGCGCTCCTGAGAAATTCAACGAGTTTTATGTCGCCCTCCCGGAAGTCCTCCTTTGGAGTGTCGGGCGACGGCGGTCGAGTCGGATTTTTCACTACAACCATGCTTTCCACTTCATGCACTTCGTCGACTTCTCTCTGTTCGGCAATGGTTGGGACATCTTTGCTCGCACCAAGCTGCTTTCCTCCCAACAACTTGATAACGTACCGCAGTGCAAAGTCGTAGACGACCGGCAGGTCTCGGATAACCGCGAGATGCAGCACGTTGTTGCCATATCGGTCGCACGTGAATATCGACACCAGTGCGTCCACTTCGTCCTCTCGGATCGGTCCTTGTTGCAGTCGCTGGTCCGCGTCCAAGATGTGCAGCGCCATGTCGATCTGGTTGGAGGCGAGCGCGAAGAGCAGCGGGGTGCCGCCGAAGTAGCAGGTCTTTGTAGGCCCGAAGAACTTGCCCGTGGTCTCTGCTCGCACGAGCTGTGGCACCTGCTGCACGAGCCACTGCACCAGCGGCGTCTGGCGCTGGATGATGGCGATGTGCAGGATGTTCTCGCCCTCGTACGGCGACGGCTCGTGCGGGTTTCCGGACGTGTACGTGAGCGTCGCCAGCTCCCGGCAGCGCAGCACGAGGCGCTTGCCCAACTCGTGGTGGCCGAAGAGGAAGGCGATGTGCACGGGCGCAGCCCCCACCGAGTCGCGCAGCGTCAGGCAGCACTGGTCCGCATCCACGAGGCGCAGCGCCGCATCCGCGTCGTTGGCTCGCACAGCCCGGAAGATGCCGTCGTCGTGGTCCAGCACCTGCTGCGCCACCACGTCCACCTTGGCCTTGGCGGCGCTGCGCAGCCAGTACAGGCGGCTGGACAGCCGGCGCGGCTTGGCGCGCACGATGCGCCGCCCCGAGGACATGCGCGCAGGGCAGTGCAGGGGCAACGCAGTGTAGCCATCTTCATCGCGTCGCTTCAACTTGGCGAGGCTGTGTGCGCCACACCAACGTGGTGTGTGCAACGTTAATGTAGTGTACATAACGTCAACATGGTGTGCGAAACGTCAACGTGGTGTGCGAAACGTCAACGTGATGTGCGCACTTGGTGGACGGCAGGACAGTCGGCGAGCAGGTGCGGCGGCGCTGCGAGGACGAGCGCGTTGCCTGCGTACTGACGGCCGTTGGGCACTCCGATGCTGTGGGTGTGTGCAGACAGAGCGGCGCGATGCAGGACCAGCAGAAACAGCAGCAGAAGAAGCCTCCGGCCTTCCCGAGCCTGCCCAAGAGCGCGCGTACGTCTGCAGTCGCGACTGCTCCACCTCCGCACTGCCGCAGGTGCTGACGCTGTGGTTGCTGCTGTGGTTGCAGTGTTCTCGAAGCTGGAAGCGTTTCTGCCAGTTATGGCCGAGGAAAACAAGAAGCTGAGCGAAGCGGTGGCCGCGGGTCACGGCGCCAAGCACAACATCGAGGTGGAAGAGGCGGCGGAGCAGAGCGACCAAGACGACGACGACGCTATGACGGGCAGCGGCGACAAGCAGCAGAAGGATGGAAAGGCGCCGGTGATCGAGATGGTGCGTGCTGCGTGCACCGCTGCGTGCACCGCTGCGTTCGTCGAGTGGCCGGGTGAGTGTGGACGCTGACTGCTGCTGTGTTTTGTGCTTGCCGGCGACAGAACTTCGCGCTGGGTATGATGGACGAGAACGACAGCGAGGACGCTGTCGACACGGAGGCACAGATCAAGGCTGCAGCGGCCGCAACAGTAATCGGCGCTGACGCAGGCTCCAAGCAGCAGGACCAGGAGCCGTCGTTCCAGATGCGGCTCGAGAAGCCGAGCAACAAGCCGCGTCCGGTGATCCAGGAGCTGAACTAGGACCCAGGGACAGGTGGATGAGGGGCGGACCGTTTTGCACGAGATATTTACTACACGACCACGGCGTGCTCCGCGCCGCGCTGCAGATAAAGTGAATGAATGATACACGCTGAAGTACGTCAGCTCGTCTAGCATGAAGTGGGGGGTGATTCTCCCCGGTTCTGTCACGATGGACCCCCGCTTCTGGCAAATCGCACCACCGCAACCGGCGACAATCCGCGGCGAGCTTGTGCGCGGCTCCGCATATGGCGCTTTGTATGTGCAGCTGCGGGTCTTTGCAACTTTGACCGTGGCCCCAGAAGCGGGGGGGGCCGAGCCTGGTGGTCCATGGCAGTCTCCAAAAGCCGCCGCTACCGCGAGTTCCTCGACCCCCGCACCATGTTCTACCAGCTGTCGCAGAAGCTCTCCAAGGGCCCCATGATGGCCGTGGGCATCTCGTCCGTCATCGGCGTCGCCTACAGCACGTTCGCCTTCTTCCGCTACACCGGTGCGTGCTCCCGCCAGGCTGGAACCGCCAGTCTGCTGCCCACGCGCTGACCGATCGATACGTTGTTGACACCGTTGCTGCAGGCCCGGACCTCGGCGGCGACGTGCCCGGCTCGCCCAAGACCACGTCGGCCGAGTGGCAGGCGGCCTCCGTCGAGTACGGCAAGGCGCAGAAGGCCAACCCCATCCGCCACTTCAAGGACTAAGTACAGAAAGCAGTCGAGCCGTGCGTACGTGTGCGTGTGTGCCCTCCCCCTGTAATTATTGGCCGCGGGGCAAGCGCGCGGCCGGCGGGGGAGGGAGCGCGCGAGTCGCTGGGACGGCCGACGGACGATCCACAGCTGCCCAAGTGGCTTGGCGCTCGTGCTCCCGCAGGTCGATACCCATGAAATAAAGAAAAAAACACACAGAAAAATCAACAACTTCCCCGCGGAAACGCCGTCCCCCCAGTGTGTCGTGTTACGAGTTGGTCGTGCTGTCCGGGTGGTCCTCTCTCTCTATTGGCTCTCTGCGCGGTGCTGCTATTGTCCGTGGCGGCGCGTGTCACCGACACCAGCACGCGACCGCCTGCACCGACGACGACCCGATGCGACTAGCAAATCGACGAGGCTAACGAGCTTTCGTATTGTGCTGAAGCTATTGGAGCCTCTTCAACCTCTTCAATCTGTCGGTATCCCCTGGAGAACGCAGTAACAGACACACACACGTTATCGTCAGCACGCTCGCGTTCCAGTGTCGCGCGGTCTCGACAATCGCCTCTGGAGCACGCACCAGCTCCGTGACTTGGGCCTTGCGCTTGGCCTCGGCGGCGTCCCAGCCGTCCATGGCGCGCTGCTTCAGCCTCTCCTCCGCCGCTGCCTCGTCCTTCAGCTGCTGCTCGTCCTCGTCGTCTCGGAAGCCGTAATAGTCCGGCTCGATGTGCTTGTACATGTCTTGTCGCGAGCGCTTGCGGGGCTCCTGCTCCTCCTTCTGGAAGAGCTCGCGCACGCCGGGCAGGTTCTTGGCCGCGCCGAAGTACTTGTAGCCGCCCACCCCGGCCACCGCCGATCCGTCCGCGTCGTACGCCTGCGGCTGTGAGCGCGCGTAGTCCGCTCCGCCCAGCTGCACGATGCGGCGCTCCCAGTGGCGCTTCTCGCGGATGCGCTTGTTGATCTCGTCGTTCAGGTCGCGGATCACGTGCTCGCTGGAGCCGGCTGCGGCAGGGGCGACACGGCGTCAAGTTAGCTACGCGAGCGCACGCGGGGGTCTGCGCCTGCAGCGCACCGTTCTGGATGTCCGCCACCTTCTTGGAGATCTCGCGGATGATCTGGCGCCGCCAGCGCTCGGCGTCCTTGAGGCTGTCGCACTGCGAGGCCAGGTACGGGCGGCGGCTGCGATGGCAACAGCAGCGTCAGAGGATCAGCCCCGCGGGGATAGCGAACACGACGGCGCTCACTTCTTGAAGGTGTCCGCGAAGTCCTGCTTCATGGACGTCCATCGGTTCAGCAGCGACTGCGCCTTCTCCTCGTTGCGCGCCATGCTGCCGCTCGGTTCCTCGGCGCTTCGAGTGCTGCTTGATGGAGGCTGCGCGTGGTGTGGCGCACACGGCGCATGATGCGCTGCTTCGTTGAGGTCGCGCGTGGTGTGGCGCACACGACGCACTGGGGCGGAGGTCGCGCGTGGCGTGGCGCACACACGGCGAGCCCGTCCCGGCGCTCTTTTCAGCCAATCACGCAGGCTCAACCAACATGCGGCGTGGACGGACGCGCCCCGTCCACTTCAGTCCCCAATTGCCCCGTCAGCCAGCAAATGGCCATGCTGCGCACGTGGCGCCGCTCGCTGTCGACGCAGGCGCTGAAGCCGCAGGCGGCGGCCTACGACCTGGTGGTGATCGGCAGCGGGCCGTCGGCCACGCAGTGCGCGCTCGAGTCCGCCAAGCACGGCAAGCGCGTGGCCATCGTGGACAAGCGCGCGTCGCTGGGCGGCGTGTGCGTGCACACAGGCACGATCCCGTCCAAGACGTTCCGCGAGGCCGTGCTGCACCTGTCGGGCTACCGCCACCACGGCTTCTACGGCAAGTCCTACAGCATGAAGACCGTCACGATCGACGACATCCTGTACCGCGTGCAGCGCGTCGTGAGCTCCGAGGAGGACGTCGTGCGCGCGCAGCTCAAGGCCGCGCGCGTGGACGTCGTGCCGGGCTTCGCGCGCTTCGAGAGCGAGCACGAGATCTCGGTCGTGCGCGACGAGACCGACGCCGCCGCCAGCAGCAGCAGCAGCAGCAGGAGCGACCTCGACTCGCTCGCACGTCTGCAGGCCGACAAGTTCCTCATCGCCTGCGGCACGCGCCCCGCGCACAACCCGCGCGTGCCCATCGATGGCAAGCTCATCATCGACAGCGACCAGATCCTCAGCCGCGACATGCACCAGCTGCCGCGCTCGCTCATCGTCATGGGCGCCGGCGTCATCGGCATGGAGTACGCCTCCATGGTCAACGTCGTGCCCGGCCACACGGTCACGGTGGTGGACGGCCGGCCAGACGTGAGTTTCCCCTGTGCACTGCAGCCGCGTGGCCTGATGCATCCTCTTGCTGACTGACCCATGCTGCCCAATCGATGCCTGCAGATCCTGTCCTTCTGCGACCGCGAGATCATCAGCAACCTCACGTACGAGATGCAGAGCAACGGCGCGCGCTTCCTGCTCGGCGAGACTGTCATGAAAGTGGATGTAAGCGGCAGGAAGGGGCAATGATTTCGGCAGCACTTCAGCAGACCATGAACTGACGTGTTGTCCAATGCGTTGTTCGACCACAGACGTCCGAGAACCGCGTCAAGGTCTTCTTCGACAGCGGCAAGGCCCTTAGCGCTGACGCGCTGCTGTACACTGTCGGTCGCCAGGCGAGCACGGACGGACTGAACCTGGAGGCAGTGGGACTCTCGCGCAACCACCGTGGTCTGATTAACGTGAACAAGAATTACCAGACTGACCAGCCACACATGTACGTTTGGAGTGGTCGTCCCCATTCACCTGTAGGGTGTTTCTAATCCCTATTTTTCTTGCTGTTGTTGCTATCAGCTATGCTGCAGGTGACTGCATTGGTGCCCCAGCTCTGGCGTCGACGAGTATGGAACAAGGTCGCTTGGCGTCTTGCCACATGTGGAATCCCGACAAGGAGCTTGAGGTGACGAGTCAGTTGGACAATGGCAACTACCCGTATGGCATCTACACGATTCCGGAGATCTCGATGGTGGGCCAAACGGAGCAGCAGCTTACTAAGGACTGCGTGAACTACGAAGTTGGCATTGCCAAATACTCGGAATTGGCCAAGGGCCAGATGATGGGTGCGATGGCTGGTGGAACACTTAAGATCTTATTCGACCCGGACACGCTCAAGCTGTTCGGTGTGCATGCCATCGGAGAGGGCGCTACCGAGATCATTCACATTGGCCAGGTGGCGATGGCGATGGGCTGCTCACTTACGTATTTCCGCGATGCCGTGTTCAACTACCCCACACTTGCTGAGGCTTATCGTGTCGCCGCCTTGAATGGACTGGGACGTCTGAGCCGCAATGCTGGGGAGCACTAATTGCAAATTGTTCGATGACGGAGGGGGTGGACTTACAGAGTAGCCACCAGCTGCCAGATAGAATGTTAACAGTTACAGTGAACATGCCCAGACTGCACTGTATCCGCTAGCAATATCGTTTTTCTACCTTCCGACTGAGAAGAACCGGCGGGCGGTGTCAGTGAACTTGGAACTCCGTCTACCACCACAGCTAGCGTAATGCTGCTCCCAGGAGGTTCGTGTCTTGTCAAGTGTGGCCAACGCGTAGAATTGGATAACAAGTGCCCGCGTATTTGCCTTAGAAATGTCGAAGGACCTCCAAAGATATTACTACAGTATCAAGATGCTACAGAAATGTACCACTGTAATGACTCGCGGCCAGGCCTGCTGGTAACACATTCGTACATACGCAACACGGCGAACGGTTGTAAGGACATTGCATATTTCTAGCTCTGCAGTGTGCGTGTCTGTAGGTGGTAGTGGGATGGACTCCGCATGATGTCATTTCCAGTCCTGTAGCGTGCGTGTTAGCCTACTTGCAAATGTGCGCGGAGTAACCCCGCAGAGTCCTCCAAAACCAACAGAGCTGGAAGCCTTGACGACCTTCACGTCTCCAGCTTCGACTAGAGCAGCGAACAAACCGCTTTTCGCCGCAGCACTTGCCGTATCTTCGTTCTTATCACCGACTCGGTTCAATGCCGAGGCCAATGCGTATTCAGGAATTCGGATATGGTAATACATGGCCGCCGATACGCTGTCACGCGCGGCATTTTCCGCTTCAGCAATGTGCTACTGGAACTCAATCTAGCGTCACTGACGACTGTGACTGGAACAAGGGCACTCAGATTGAGTCGACTGGTTAAGGTCGTTGACCAGAGGATATGCCGCTGTATCGATCTTGGCGTGAGGTTCCAAGAAACATCACTGTAGAACCTTATTCTCCCACCACCACCAATACCACGGGAGCTATACTTCATATGCGTGTACTGCGTCATCAACCCCACCATCCCTTCTCAATGTACAGAATCCCTAGGCTTTCAACCCGTACACTAAACATGTTCACGGCGAAAGCGTGCATTGTTGTGTCCAAATCCGTTTGGACATTATCACCTCTGTAAAGCACCGTGCCTGGTCGCTCGATGTCAAGCAGCACGCAGAATCGTGTCTGCAGCGGACCAATACGGTTGCAGCAGATAAAATGAGATGCGCGCCAGCCAGCCAGCTAACTGCGCGTTCGCCAGGTTACGGTAATGGGGACGGTGACAAACTCGGAGGGTATTGATATGCCAATCTCCTCGGCAGCCAACTCCCGCAGCATTCATGTACGAACATGTAACATGTCGCAGTTGTAAAGCTGACGGTATTCAGGAAGTGGGCTCGGATTCTAGACTTACTGTTGTTTTAAAAGTGGTAGTAAGTCATGGCGTATTAGCCAAGTTGAGATCTGCGACTTTGGGGGCAGAGTAACTCCCCGATCTGATGCAAATAACTTTCGAATTTTACTTGCATAGATACACAAAGACAAAAGATGATTTCGTTGCGGACAGGAAACAAAACAGTTGTCGAAGCTGAAGGTGCTTTGTGAAAAATTGTTGGTTGATACAAAACCACGATTAAAGAGGAAGTACAAACCATCTTTATTCAATCTAGCCACACTGCAGCAATACAGATAGCGGAACGTGTTTGGAGCTTGCTGAGTCAAGAAATTGAAAGGCATCAGAGCTGAGACCCGTACGTTCTTCCATTTCAACTTGATGGTATGGCAAAATAACTGCGTAAGGCACGCAAGCTGCTGGCGGAGTGGGCTCGATTTTGTACAAATATAACTGAATACCTAGAACCCGAAGCCAAAAGAAATTCAACGGATCGCTCATCATGGCAATATTCATAAGCTGTAAGGTGGAGTGTGATTCCTGTGTGCGTGAGCATAGACCACTTCTTGGCGGCTTCATCTTCTTTTCCGCTGATGTCCAAAAATGCCATGGATACACGCTAGATTTATGTGGAGAAACACTCAGCTTCTGGGGTGCTGGTGCAGCAGTGCTTGATGAATGCGATGGAGTAACTCGTAACACTTTAGCTAGTGCGGACCGAGGCCCGGACTTGGTCGAGTCTGATTCTGACCGAACCGAGGCTCTGAAGTAGATGATTGGTGAAGTGGTTGCCCAAAGCTTTTCCATTCCACAGGGTGCAATTTTTGACAGTTTAATTATCATCCCGCGACTTGAGCGGTACGTTATACTGTTTCGAGGTGTCAAATATCCCAAAATCTTGAGAATTAGGGCAAAAATGGCGACTGCAGACACACACAAGCGTACTGTCTTCGAACTGCCACCATAAAAATAAGATGACGAGTTGAAGCAGCCGTCAGAATTGGACGATCGAACAATACCCAGTATTTGCCCTTCATCGGGGATTTCAAAGACGCTCGTAATCATCATATCACGGAAGAAAACACTTTTATATGGCCCAATTACCGTTAAGGAAGAGGTAAAGCTGATGAGGAGACCGCGAATCCCTGGTACGCCATCATCAAGGTATCTCGATCTTCGCATTGCAAACAGCACCAAGCTTGCGAGCAAAGCTAGCAACCATACACCTCGCATCTGAACGGCCGTGGTATTAAGAAATGGCACTAGTTTGAAATTGACTGCACCACCCACAGAAGCCCAGTAAGAATCAAGAAATATATCCATGAAACTACTGTCAAGGACAAGCGCTAGCACATACGCCATTACAGGCAGCAAGCTAGAGTACACGATCACTTGGAACGGGATCTTGAAAACTATTAAAACGGTGGATAACAAAAGTGAATTCGTCTTGTGTGTCCCATTAACCGACTGCTCCACAGCTACATAAGCACAATAGACCAGCAAAACCAAACGAATCCACACATAGGCTTGTGCACCACCTCGCATCATCGAGATGATGCTGTACCAATCGACGAGATTGGTCTGGACGATGTCGCGCTCGTAGCGATAGTCGTCTACGAACACCGTCGAGCATATGGTAGGAGTTGGTTCTAAGGATGAGTTGGCTGTGCCATTGATACATCGCCTGCCGCGGGTGAGTACTACGATCTCTAGGGCCTCGTAGTTGTAGAAGGTGGAGCGCATAGCCCCCGACGTCGATGAAAGTCTTTGTGATGACAGTACAGCTACTTCAAGCTCCAAGTCTGGGTAGCGATGCCGAAGTACTTGCAAGCGCAGATCCATGTGATCCCAGAGCCGAACGGAGGGCAACGATGAGTTCAAAGGATTGGAGCACTTCCAAATGCCTGGATGGTTGCAAAATCGTGGTCGAGATGGTGAGCGCTGACCTATACCAGTATTTCCACATATCTGTAGCGACCGCGTTCCTCGTAATATGTGTGGAACGTGGAGAGAATGCAATCTCCATGTTGAGTTCTTGGATGCAAAACGTACAATGTAATGATACATGCGATCGATCCAATTGTGTTCGGTGGCGTAACGTAACGTCGTAGTTGTGTTGTCTACTAATTGCAATTTCTTGCGTGCTGTATCGATAAACGCGTCGAGCATTGCGAAAGCGGTAGAAAACTCAAGCGTGCTGATTGCATTTGTCTTTGGATGACCTTCTTGAGTTTTGTATAACAGGAACTGCGGAAATTCGGTAACATTTAACAGCTCAACGGCTCCTCGAAGCCCCACTGAGGTCGAGTCGTACTGGTAGGGCCAGACCCTAGCTCCCAAAACGGGCTTAGAACCCGCAAGTCCTGCAAACTTAGAGTGTGCCCCGGGGCTGTTGTTGTCCAAGCGATAAATGTGAACAACCGGATAATTGAAAGGTCCGAAACGAACAGCAGTGCTGGGCATTAGCGGCACTGGGTAATATTCCTGCAAGTTGTGCACGCCAAGACCGGTTCGTGGCACATCGGTCATAAGAAGAGTGAGCGATACCAGGGTGATGAAGCATCGGAGCTTGTCCAACCTGATGCAATTATTGATATTAGATTGCGGTAGAAGTCGTTGCCATTCTCGAGTATTCATCCGTGCAGATGTGGTAGTACCGTGGTTTCTGTGGTTGAAAGCGTCACTCGCATGATTGACACCGTCTTCTGGATGCATTGTCGGCACAACTTGTTCTGAAAATCGCAAACTTGTTTGCCAAATGCGTGTGCGGATGGAGCTATATCCACTCATGAGAACAGGAAAACGGACTGGAAGCTCCAAGTTTAGCACCATTCAGGGTATCCAATGGACGAAATGAAGCCCACACATGCTCGAGATAATTTGCAGTGTTGGGTCTTGCCATACATCTTGTCGTGTTCAGGTTTGCAATATTAACCACTTTGCAGCAACACGGACAATGGAATATCCCTGGAGCTCGCGGAGTCGAGAAGCTGGAAGTCTTTCATGCCTAGCCCCACATGCTCTTCCATTTCATCAATACAATATGGCAGTATGACGGTATAGAATCTGCTAGAATGAGTGTCAAGGGAGCGCAATGGAATTGCTCGGATCCTGTACAAATACATGGGGATGCCCAACACACGCAGCCAAAAGAAATTCAACGGATCAGTGAACATGGCAATGTTCATAAGTTGAAGTATGGAACGGAACTCAATAGAGTTGTAATCCTCTCCGCCGAGCAGATGCCTTTTCGTCGTTGCACTCCGTGAAGGGATCTTGGGCAATAGCTGCGAATTGAATGGTCTCACCTTGGTTTGCGGTGGTGAGTCTTCATACTTCGCTCCTGACGACGATGCTGTTCGAGACGAGTCTGATTTGGCTCCGACTAACACCCGTGCTGGAACGTAGAATTGGATGCTCAAAACTGATGTCACCCAAAGCCTGTGTGCCCCGCAAGGAACCATCGGTGTGATGCTAAAAATTATTCCCCTAGATCTCTCGTGGTTGCGTCTCCCTTGTGATATTAAATAGTTTAAGCTCTTGATCATTACAGCACACAGAATAACAGCGTTGATACAGAACATCAACATAACCGCACTGTCGTCGAAAAAATAGTTTGAAATGTTGTAGTAGCCTGCAGGGTTGCTATGGATGATATCCATTATTTGTCCTTCATTGGCAATCTCGAACAAGGTCATGATATTAGTGTCGCGATATGTGGTTTTCTTGTACGGACCGAATACTGTCAGAGCGCTCGTGAAGCAAATGACAAGACCCCGAACGGCAGGAATTCCATCGCCCCAATAATCTCGACTCCGCTTCACCCCATACACAGCCAAACTTACAAGAAATGCTAGCAGCCATACGTTGCGCATCTGAACTGCAGTTGATCTTAGGAACGACACTAACCCAATGTTAATTGAACCTCCAACTGCAGCCCAGAAGGAATCGAGAAAGATGTCCATGAAGCTGCTATCCAACAGCAGCGCAAGTACATAACCACTTACTGGTAGCAAACTGGAGTACACGATGACCTCGAACGGAATTTTGAACAGGATCAATAGCGTCCGCATCAGCAGTGAATCAGACACACGCTTACTAGCAACTGGTTGCCCGGCAACTACATAGGCACCGTAGACTAGTAAAAGCAAGCGAAGCCACACATAGGCCTGTGCTCCGCCTCGCAGGAACGCGATGATAGCGTACCAATCGACAAGATTGGTCTGAACGCGATCACTTTCGTAGCGGTAGTCATCCACGAAAACGGTCGTACAGGCATCTCCAGTTTGTGGGTAGGACCAGTTGCCCTTGATACTCATACAACGCCTGCCTCTGGTAAGCACAACGATTTCCAGTGCTTCATAGTTGTAATAAGTTGTCTGCAGCAATCCTGACGTAGCTGATAGTCTCTGCGACGATAGAAGCACCACATCGAGCACCAGATCGGGGTAGAGATTTTTGAAAGCCTGGAATCGTAGATCCATGTGATCCCAGAGCCGAACTGGAGGCAGCGATGTGTTCATCGGGTTGTTGACTTTCCAAATACCAGGATGGTTGCAGAAGCGCGGACGAAGAGGGGAGTGCTTTGTTGCGACAGCATTCGAGCATATTGCAAGAGCGTGCGTTGTGTTGGTTATGTGAGGGGTATGAAGCGAGTGCAATCTCCAGGCGGGATTCGTCGAGGCAAATTGTACGACGTAGTGGTGAATGCGGTCAATCCAATTGTGTTTAGTGGCGTATCGAAGTACAGTCGATTCATTACCTAGTGGACGCAGTTTAATACGTGCGGATGTCATAAAATCATCCAACATCGTGAACGTCGTAGTTAAATCGATGAGACTTTCAGCATTTTTTTCCGCTTCGCCCTTTTTGGGTTTATACAGTAAGAAGCTCGGAAATTTAGTCACATTCAGCAGGTCTACCGCTCCTCGAAATCCTACAGAGAGGGTGTCGTATTGATACGGCCATACGCGAGCCCCCGACACGATCCGGTCACCCTTCATTCCTGCGAACTCGGTGAAATTGGATCCGCTCGGTTCTGAACTCGCATTATCTTGACACCAGACATGAATAACAGGGTAGTCAAAGGGTCCAAAGCGAACGGCAGTGCTAGGCAGCAGCTGTAAAGGGTAGAACTCCCGTAAGCTTCGTACTCCGAGTCCAGTTCGAGGTATATCCGTTAGGAGAAGAGCGAGCGACACCACCGTGAAAACACATCGAATCTTCGACAGCGCGATGCATTGGCCAATATCTGGCTGCGTGAGTGCCTCCTGCCACCCGCTCGCCCTGGCCCATGTTTTGGTTCTGGCGCTTTGATTTCTGTCGCGGGTGAATGAACTATCACACTGGTCTGGTATTGAAGGGGCAATAGATGCCATGGATCAGCCCCGGTGAATATGAAATATGAAGTGAGTGAGTCAAAGTAGCGCTATCTTCGACATCAGGGAAACGTACTAGTGCCACGTTTAGCTTGACTTTCGAAACGATGCGACTATCACAAATTAGTCGAAGACTTCGATGAGAATTTTGATAACCGCCTCGAAGTCACCCTGAGCACTGGAAATATATCGAAAGCTTAATAAATGTAGTGGGTCGTAGCGAATAAACACACTGCGAGGGAAGCTGGCGCTTCCTAGTGAACTACAATCTATTGTAAGTCCTAGTGAGTAAATTCTCTAATGATCCTCCACTGCTAAGCACGGCCTGTCGGTAGCCGTGGTTTCCTAACTGCCAGCATGGCGTTGCAGCCTATTGCGATGCCCAGTGAGTGGTTGGAGACTTCTCATGAAACCCCCCACTACACTGCCCCCCCAAAGTCTTCACCACTCATCCACGTTTTCCTCGCACAGCCGGTTGTGCGTTCGGTGGTGGCCGCTCTATTGGCCCTGACTTCGGTTTGATTCCTGCAGCGACATGCTGTGCGAACTGCCTGTCGTTCGACTTCGCCGCAAACTGGGCCAACAAAACGGGAATGTCCTTGACGAGTTGCGCTATCTGCTCCCATGAGTCTTCAATTGACTCGAGCCCTTTCCAGCTGACAAGCACCTCGTAATCTTTCTTCTCTTGATTCCATCGGGCCTCTTTCAGCTCTCGTACCGATAAAATCAAACCTTGCGCAGCAATATGCTCTCGAACTTCTGCTGTGACGTCTAGCGATTGATCTGCATAAAATTTCAACCGCGAGGGGTGAACATCCATCTCCTCCCCTGTCAGTAAGTGGCAGACGGCAAAACTGTGTGCATCAGCACGCACGACTTGGTAAGGTCCCACCCAAGTGACTAAAAGCTTGTCGCAGTGCTTTTGGTCAACCCGCGACCTCAACACATAGTCTCCGACGTCGAAGTTCGGTCGCTGCACTTTTTTCTGTTTCCTCTGGTTGCGCACAGCTTGTCGTGCGCGTTCTGCAATCATCGGCTTGTGAAGGTCACGAATGCTGTTTCGTAGTTGCTCTAGCCAAGTTGCAATAGCCTCCGGTTGCTCAGGTAGTTGTAAAAGTTTCTTCTGTCGCGAATCAAAACACAGCTGCAAAGGCGAGGGGATCGGCAAACCGCAGAACAATTCCACTGGTGCCTTATTCCCAAGTGACGGCACCGGTGTATGGTTCAAACTAGACTGTAGCAATGGCACGAAGAATGTCCAATCGTGGGTGTCCACCTTGTATTCTAGACACATCGCGCGTAGCACCTGTATAATATCACGATTTGCCCGCTCCACGCTCCCATTGATCCAGGGGGAGTACGCTACCGTGAAGTCATGCCGTGATTTCATGCGTCGACACAGCTCTTTCATAACCTCGTTCCGAAAATGAGATCCTTGGTCGCTAATCCAGAGATGAGGCAGGCCATAACGGCTGTGCCAAGCTAGCATTGAGTCCACCACAACCGTGCTTGTAGGAGTAGCGCAAGGCGTGAGCTCACAGAAATGCGTCGCCTCATCTTTCAGTACTAGAAGATAAGCGTCTCCTTCAAAACTGTCTCCAAGCGAGAGGAAATCGAAATGCAACGCGCCATTCCGCTCATTTGTACGATAGGTTGCCCCCCACGGACGTTGCACAATCTTGGCGCCCTTTACATGTTTGCACATTAAGCACGCAGAGAGGAAACGCTCAACACGAGCTCGAAGTTGATGCACCTCGAAGTGACGTCGAACGGCTTCAAACATAGCTTCACGCCCTCGATGGGCTTGAGAGCCACAGTGCGATACTACTAGCAGCCTTTGCGTCAATGCCACCGCTCGGCTAGGTATCCAGAGCCTGCCCTCAATGAACCACCCGTCGCCGTCATTTCCCGTTGCCCTCCGAGGTCGTTCGGCTGCGTGTTGCTGCTGCGCAGCGCGTACAGCTGTGAGCGAAGGCCATTCAAATTCTGGATCGCCCAGTGGTCTTAATTGCTGTGACAGAGATTGCTGTGTTTGCACTTCCTTGATGGCTGGGTTTGAGGCCTGGTCTTTCTGGCGTCTTTGCCGTCGTTTTGGTTGCTGTTCTGTCTCTTTAGGGTCCTCGCGAGCTCTTTTCCTGAGCTGCATGACGTTAAGCCGCACCGCAGGGTCGTGGTTCCTGGCCCATCTGGAGACCATGTCGGCCCAGACATTAGAGTCGCCGTCAATGTGCTCCACCTCATACCGATATTCCATCAACTTTGTCGACCAGCTTAAGAGCTTACCGCGTATGTGCTTTTTTACCTCCTTCCCGGGGGCAAAAACGTACACAAATTGCGGTGATCGCAATGCAGTCGAAAACCGCCTGGTCGCAGCAGTAGGTAGCTTAGCGTTTCGCAAGCGCACACGATCGGGTAGGCTTCTTTCTCTATTATGCTCCAGTTGCACTGCGAGCCCGTAAAGCTGCCGCTTCAGACACACTAACAGTTCGTGCTGCTGTTGGTGTACCTCCTTCATCGGCTGCCACATCACAACCTGGGTAACCAATACCGACCAGCCCAAGTCGCTCGCATCGGTTAGCAAGCACATTGTCGCGCCTTCCTTTGGAAATGCAAGAGTCATACTCGTCGACAGTAAGTTTTTCATTTCATCGTACGCAGTTTTCTCCAGAACACCCAAATCAACTGCTATCCCAGACGCCACACGCTTCGTCCGCTTTGTAGCACGAGATAGAGCGGCATCCAATGTATCTTGCGGTGGGCGTGCTATCCTAGCGTAGTCTATCAGTGAATCCCTCATCCAGTTCGTGGCACGAAGAAACTGTTGAAGTTCTCCCGCTGTCTTCGGGTACGGGAGCTCCTGCAGTGCTCGGATCCTCACTGGATCGTGATGTACCCCTGCGCCATTAATGAGCTTACCACACCAACGCACTTCGCGCTCAAACAGACTCGACTTCTTAGGACTGATCTTGAACCCAAAGCAATCTAGTAGTTCAAACAATCTCTCAAGCTTGGCCAAATAAGTAGGGATGTCCTCGGCGAACAGCAATAAATCATCAATCCAGACCAGAAGATGCATGTGCAAGAATTCGTCATGACATTTCTGTATGGTCGACTGGAAAAACGAAGCAGCATCGGTACAACCTTGAGGTACACATCGTGGTGTGTACACTTTCCTGTGTGTCATGTACGACAACCATTCCTGGCATTCCTCGGCGAGAGCGATCTGCCAGTATCCCTTCAGGAAGTCGAAAAGACCAAACCCTGTGCCCCCTTAACATCTTCCAGGTCGACGTGAAGGTCTGGCATCACGCCAACAATTGCCTCTATGAAAGCGTTTACCGGCTTGTAGTCCGAAGTCTGCCGGAACTCGCCTCCACTCTTGCGCACTGGGAGTACTGGGCACGTCCAGCGACTCTCTGTATTTTCATATACCCATCCTAGTCTCACCAATTCATCATTGAATTCGTCTAAAACTTTGGCACCTCCGGCGGGTATCGCCGCGCCGTACATCGATATGGCTTCGTGCCGGGCTTCAGCCGAACCTTCATCGGAGGTACACGCGCCGGCGGATCATCGCCCAGTTTGAGGTGCCAAATATCAAAGCGAGTGGCAATCCGTCGGAGTTCAGCTGCAAACTCCCTCGGAAAGCCTTTCTCGATCGCGATCTCAATCAGTTTCTCCACAGCGACTCGTAGTTCCTCACTTAGTACAACACAGCTTCCAATCTGTGGTTCATCCACGTCATCGAACTCATCATCTTGCTCATTTTGCATGGCATTCGCCACAAACAGGTCTAGCTGTCGCTGTACATTAATTCCTAGCATCGTCAATACGTCGTTGCCCAGCAAAACTTAGTCCGTGTCCCCAGGAATGATTAAACACTCAACTGGCTTCGCAATCCGAACGCTGCCAGCCACTGTCCGTAGTCTAAGATGCAACTGCACAGACATGTCCACTTGGATAGGTTTGCCATCGGCACCCGTACACGCGATTGGTTCCTCCAAACTCACTCCACGGACTTCAGGGCAGACCTTCACAAATTCTTCGTAGACAGCCATGCTCATGCCGGACCTGTCAGCTCCACTATCCGCACAAAATGGTACTGAAAATGCATCTTCCAGAACGATCGAGTGAGTGTGCACAGGCAGGCATTCTCCTAGCCGTCA